>JAHREE010000605.1:5656058-5671845 GCA_033628505.1 Tringa tobata | reverse complement strand
GACTTGCATCCCCAGGGTCAGGGACAGAGGGGTTGGACCTTGAGCAGCATGGGCAGGAGGAACCGGCAGTGCTGACCTGGGCAGGCAGAAGGTGGCAGCAATGGGGGCAGGTCTGGGGAGAAGCTCTGGGAGGAAGGGATTGGGTGCGGGTGGGCAGCGAGGTGAGCAGGGGCCAGGCCTGAGCTCAGGCAGCAGGGAGGACCCGAGCTGGTGTGAGCAGGGCACGGCACGGGGTGCCAGGGGAGTATGGGGTGAGCCTCTGTGGTCAGCACCCATGCAGAAGGCACGTCAGTAGAGCAGAGGGGCTCAGGGGAGGCCAGCAGGACAGCGGGGCCAATAAGTACGAGCAGAGCAGAATTGTAGCATTGTCCTTGCTTTATTCACTTTCTATAACCAAAAAGAGGTGATGAGCATAGATTCTGTACACAACTCAAATGCTTTCACAGAACCACAGAAAGGTTGTGGTTGGAAGGCACGTCTGGGTGCCACCTTGTCAAGGCCGCCTGCTCCAGCAGAGACAGCTGCAGCCGTTTACCCAGGATCGTGTCCAGAGTGCTCCTCAATATCTCCTCTGCTCTCACCGGGCACCACCGGCAAGAGCCTGGCTCCATCCCAGCTCGCTCAGCCTTTGCTCAGAGGAGAGAAGCTCCAGCACCTTACATCATTTTCACGGCCCTTTGCTGGACTCGCTCCAGTAGCTGCATCTCTCTCTTGTTCTGGAGAGCCCGGAACCAGACACAGTGCTCCAGCTGTGACACCACCAGTGCCACGTCGGGTCACCTTCCTCGACCAGCTGGCAAAACTCTTCCTAATGCAGCCCAGGACACCGTCAGTGTCCCCTGTGGCATGGGAACCTTGTTGGCTCAGGATCAGCTTGGTGCCCACCAGAGCCTCCCGGGCTTTTGCTGCAAAGCTGCTTTTTAGCCGGGCAGCCCGACCCACGTGATGGAGCCTGGCATTGTCCCTGCCCAGGAGCAGGACCTGGCACTTCTTCTTGTTGAACTTCTCGGCGCTGCTGCCCTGGCAGGGTACAACCCTGTGTGGCAGTGTGCTCTCCCTGTTTTTCCCCCTCTTTTCCCCCCCATAGCTCCTGCTCAGGCTATGGCCACCATGGCCATCAGTTGCAATAAGTTGCACCTGGACTTTGGGGGATGGCTGGCAACACAGCCATAACACTGTCTGCAGCGGGGACCTAGATATTTTGTTCCCATGAGAATATGGCCTTAGGTCGATGATTTTACTCTATAACTAGTGGACAGCCCAAGAGCCCTGGGAGCTCTCCTGTACAGCAGCGGGCTGCACGCCAGCATCTCCCCTCTTGTGAGGACGCTCGCTTACGGTTCTACTCCTCCAGGTTGAGAGATTCCTTGCTGCAACAGATTCTCCAGAAGTGACTAAGAGCATGCTAAACTTTGAAATCTTAGCTAAGTGAGGTAAAGGGTTGATTGTGCATATATAATCCTTAATCACAAACCGCTGACCAAGTCTGGGACCAGGATTGGATCCAGCCACAGCTAGACTCCTCTCTGAGGAGGAGTTTAGAAAGCAAGGGGGTCCTTTCTGAAGCTCATGACTCAGCGGGAGGGTCTCCCTGACAGCTTCTCTGACCCTGTCCTCTATGCAGAGTGTAATAGCAGAGTGTACCTTGACATGGAATCTCGTGAAACACTGTTGCATTTACTACTAATTTTGTGAAATCACTGTTTCACTTTAATAAATATTTCAGTACTTCTCTATTAGGAGTGACGTAAATCACTCCGTCTGAGAGCGGCACCGGGTGGTGACTGCGCGCAGGAGGGGGATGTGGGCACCCCGTAGCGAGGCTGCAGCGGGCAGAGCCGGCTGGTAGGTGAGCAGAGCCCCGCGTCGTGGGGTGACGAGCGAAGAGGCGTGGGCTGGTCCTGGAGAGCCCCCGGCCGGGCACATCTGTAAACACCTGCCCGGGGACCATCTGCAGAGACGCAGGCCTGGAGCTGGGCACCACTTGTCTTTGGGCGCTTGCCTTCTGGGCAGCACCTGCCTCTTGAGTGACTTGTGGGCCGGCACGTCTCCCAGCTGCTGGTCCGGCCCTGGTTTGGCCGTCCCCTGAGGCACCCTCCCAGGTTCACCGATGGCGGGGTGGCTTCCTGGGGGGCTGGGAAGGATCCTCAGGGCTGCCAGCCCTCCTCTTCGGGGCTCGCCGGCGCCTCTCAGGGGAGTGGGCCCTGGCCTGGCTGTGGCTGGAGGGCCCTGGCGCAGTCTCCGCTGCCTCCTCCTGGGCCTCTTCCTGCTCCCGGCGGGTGGGAACGGGGGCGCAGGGGGGGCATCCAGGACCCCCACGAAGGGCTGGGCTGGGGGCAGGAGACCCCCCTCGGGAGGCAGGGGGGACAGGGGCAGCCGCGGGACTGTCCTCCTGCCCCCTGGCAGCGCGGGTGGCCCCCAGGCCCATGCCACGTGGGACCACCCCGCTGCACCGGCGCACGACGGCCTCCATCAGGCGGCTGACAAAGGCCCTCGTGCGCCTGCCCAGGGAGGCCTGCAGCCGCTGGGTCAGAGCCTCCTCATCCAGCCCAAGCTGTCGCAGGCTGGACGTGATGAGGCTCTGTGCTGCTGCTGCCTCCTGGGCGTCCTCAAAGAGCTGCCCTAGCTCCTGCTGCAGCCAGGGCAGCAGCGGCTGGAGGGCAGCGGGGTAGAGGCGAAAGAGGAGGGCATGGAAGCCCCCCTCTGGAGCCCAGGGCAGAGGCAGCGCAGCAGCAGGCCGGGCTGCTGCCGCTTGACGGAGGCGGTGGGCGGCTGCCTGTCCGGGCTCTCCTCCTCTCTGGCGGACGATGACTGATGGTGCCGCAGGAGCTGAGATGACATGCTCCTGGAAGTCATCGTCTGCCCGCACCGAGTGCAGGATGGAGGTGATCCTCCTCTTGCAGAGGGGGCACTCGGGCTTGCTCTCAGCCCACCGCAGGATGCAGGTGTAACAGAAGCGGTGGAGGCACGGCAGCACGTAGCTGGGCTCCTCCCCGCTGCCCAGGCAGATGGGACAGCGGTCCTCCAGCTGGCTGGCCATACTCTCCACGCTCTGCGGTGGGCTGTGGGGAGCTGTGGGTGTTAAGTTGCTCCCTCTCAACGGCGCTGCAGCAGGTGCTGTCACGCTAGAAAAGGAAGAGAGGCCACGGTCATTTCATGGCTCCGGGGAGGGCTGGAAGAAATGCCCAGGTCCCTCAAGAAGGAAGCCCTGCCAGCTGCCCAGGGGGAGCTTTCCCCTCCCAGCTCACCTGCGCTGCTGCGAGCGCGCCTCCTGGGTGCCCCGGCTGCCTGAACCTGTCAGGGCCGGGGAAAATCCTTCCACAGTGGCTCTGGGGTCAGCTATGGAGAGTTGCAAGGAGCAACTCCCCAGGCACACCACCAGCACCAAGGCTTCACTCAGCACTCCAGCCTCGCCAACTTGCTCAGCTGGAGCGTGGTCACGAGCCGGCTGGCTGGGACTCGGTGCCCGCCTATAAGCAGCGAGGGCCACCTGGTCACAATCCCTCCCCAGCTGACTTCACAGCCTGTCTCTCAGTGACATCGGAACCCATCACTCCGGAACGTCGCAGCGGGCCATGGTGCTCGCCCCAGCAGCCATAGCTCCACTGGCCACAGCAAAGGCATCTCTGGTTACAAAATTTTTTCCTCATATGCAAACTGAACCTCCCCTGGCTCAACTTGAGGCCATTTCCTCTTCTCCTGCATCTGTGACTTGGGGTAGAGGACAACAGTCACAACTTCTGGAGGCTTCTTCAGAACTGCATTGTCTCTGCCTCAGTGCCCTCTAAGTCTAATTTCACTTCATTTCCTTTCCTGTACTTCCCAATATTGTTTTTCCAGCTTTTGTTACGCCGTAAGATTTTAACTGCCTCATGGCAGGACAGGCCTAATTTCCTATTGACACCTCACTACTACCGCCCTTTTAATTTCAGGGTTTGGGTACTTACAACTTCTCTGGAGCCAACAACACTTTATAACAAAAAAGGTTCTCTAAAACAACAGTAACTTCATTAGCAAAATACAAAATACAAAGCAAGGGGGTCCTTTCTGAAGCTCGTGACTCAACGGGAGGGTCTCCCTAACAGCTTGTCTGACCCTGTCCTCTGTCTCAGCACCCATCAGGCCCCCCTGTGACACGATCTTCCTCTTTGGATCCTGTGCAGAAGGCACGTGGGCAAACCAGATGGGCTAAGGGGAGGACAGCAGGACAGCAGGGCTAGAGCTCTAGGGGCTACAGGCTCTGCCAACTTTGTGGGGGTAACTGTGGCTGTGGGTTGTATCATGAGGATGAGGACAGACACTTCCCAACATTGCTTGGTGGGATTTTGAGAGATGATGGCATCTTCTGAAAGTTTAGAGGTTTAGGATGGAGAAAAGAAATCAAACCCAAAATCCTTGTGAGGATCATGAAATACTGGAGTGGGTGTCCCAGAGAGGAGGTGGGATCCCTGAGCCTTGAGGTCAGCCTTCAAAACCTGAGTGGCCCCAGGGTGTTCAGGTGTATATCCATTGTTGACCCTGTCCTGACCCTGTGGTTGGAAATAGACCTCCTTAGTCCCCTTCCAGTAGGAGCGATTCTGTGGTTCGGTGGTTGGTATGACCAGCTATGAAGAGGACATTCCAAGCCTGGAAGCCTCGGCACTGGTAGAAACAAGGCTTTGAGAATGGAAGGTGTTGATGACACACTAATATTTCATCAAGATCAGATCTACATGTAGCTTCTCAGGGCACTGATGCAGGGTCAATGCAGATGTGAAGAGGCCTCCAAAGTTGTGTCTCTTGTCCTCTGTCTCACCTCCACCGATTTTGTCCAGACTAGGTGGAAATACACATTTAGCTGCTTTCAAATAAGTGGATATGACAGCTTGCATGTGAAGGAATGAAATCAATTTAATTTGAAATAAAAATCTCCCTCCCCTTCTCACTTTGAACTTTGCAACCTGTTGAGATCTGTTCATACCTTTTACAACAGAGGTTTTGGGCTGCCATGGCCAAAATGGCCAGGAGACCCTCATAAACTCTGCCTAGAGACCAAGGTGCCACATGATCTAAAGAATTAATGCATAAGAGTAGTTGTATTGCATGACTTTTCTCCTTGCTCACATAGGACTAGGGGGAGGCAGATTGATATTCAAGGGCTAACGTAATTTTTAGTCATTTCTAAATGAGCACAGTGTTCTATTGGGAGTCTGAAGGAAGAGTGCATTCTCTAATTATGTGCCCGGGTTCTTTATTTTCATCAGACATTTTAATATACGTTGCCTCATGTGATCAGCAAGCATGATGAAAAGAAAGAGAAAAAAAGAGCCTTGAATGCATTATGTTATCAAAAGTCATCCCCAAATTTGATCGTATGTTCATAACTTGTGCAACATGGCCACAAAGCAACCAACAAAGACAGGAAAAACAAGCAAGCAAACAAAGGAAAGGCCAAACAAGTACCACAGCATTTCACTGACCCATCTAGCACTGCCACCTCGCCCCCCTAAAAACATAAGTAAAATCTCCCCAACAAGAAATGCACTCTTGCTAAAATCAAAGGAATGCCTTAGACCTCATGAAAGAAAAGCAGCTCAGAAGAGGTGATTCATAGAGGGGAAGCTCTTAGGTCATGGTGGCTTTGGTGCCTCTGTTCGCTGAGAGGAAATGGTACTCAAGTCCCGTCCCCCCCCTTTTTATTTTTTTTCTCCTTAATTCACCAAAATTCACCTGAAGTAGTGAGAGCTTCCAATAGCCCAGCTATTGGAACTGGGCTTCCAGTTTGTTCCCAGAGGCAGTAGGAACTCCTTTCCTTTTCCTTCTTAATCCTTCAGTTCCTCGGAAACCCCAGTTTCTCTGCAAGCTGTGGGCTTCTGTCTTGAAACAGTGCTGCTTGGGCATGCCTCATGGCAGCTCCTCTGAAACCAAGCAGTTATTAAAAAACAATACTTGGTCTCTTGGCATTTCGTCTGATGCCAGGTTGGGAACAGAATGGTATTCTGGTTTTGCCCTTACCTTTCTTGAGGACAGGCGTTTTTTCATGGCACAGTGCAAACATATGAAAGAAAACACCACGGAAACGCAAAAGTCAAATTTATTGTTGATCTTGGTACTCCTGAGTACATCTCTTGAGGGGACAGGGAATCCGAGACAAGCAGCATTTTGCCACACAGCTAAGGAGGAGATGTTGGGCACTTCCACTTGGAGTCAGCTGCTCTCGTTCAATTCAGAGCCAGTTGAGATTCCAGACAGTGCAGACAGAGACAGAAAATGTGTTTGCCCCAGAAGGTGTTCCACCATTAGTAATAAATGATTTAAAGGGACGATGTAGCTCTTCTTTCCTCTTGGGCCACTTTGTGACATTGGTTATCTTCTTGACTAAAGGCGCATCTGAATAATTAGAAACCAATTACATTACTCCATGAATAGACTGTTCATGAGAAGAAACGTGTCTCTACAAGATGTATGCCTGAACGACCCATAAAATTAGCCTTTAGAAAAGCTTTGAAAAGGAAGGTCAGAAGAAGAAGAAACTGAATACAAACAGAAAAGGAAAGCATAAAAATGCATAAAATAAAATTAATTGTTCATTAAAAAGTAAAAGGAAAATTGTTAGCATTGCCCACAATCAGCTGGTAGGTCTCATTGATCCCCTATTTCACTGCAGCAAAAACTTCAAAATAAGATGAGTTAATTTTAACTAAATAGACTAAAGTCTATTGCACCTTTCGCCATAGGCAAGGAAAAGAATTTTCTGTCACAGTTGTTGAAGATTTCAGGGGTGGAAGGAAGGAGAGAGGCAGCTTCACCTTCTGCTGAGGTAGAGCTCATTGGCCTCTGTTCCTAACGGGGTTCTGGAAAAGGTCAGTGCTGGATCTGATCCAGCAGGACGGGTTTCCTCATGCAAGCTCGCACCACAGCCATCAGCCAGATACTCTGGAGGCAGAATCCACAAGTGGACACTGTGGTATCACATATTTCTTCAAAGGTGTAAAGGCTTTTGCTTGTGTTCTCTATCTGTTTCAGTTTTAAATGTATTGGTTCTTCTTCATGTATTTTGGCACAGTCTTATTTTAATTGATGCCACTGCTTCTGCTGATTTTAACCAGAAACCTGGGTTGGCTTGACCAAGAAAGCTTGAGCAGGGCTGCCTCATGATAACATAATTGTTCCCAACTTTAATCCTTTAAATTGTGTTATTTTTCCTATAGAAAAACAGCTTAGTTTGATAATTATGCTTCTAATTGTAGCATCATTATTTTAATAAAATAAGCTTTAGCAAAGAAAAAAAACAGCTTAAATACAGCAGAGTGATATTTTTTCCCACGAGAACTTGCATTTTCACATATTTAGTACTAATAACATAAATGTAAGTTCTTGCCTATGTTTAAGCTACTACCTTCATGGCACTAATAACACAACAGAGAGATAGCCACGTCTCCATTAGACCGACACCAGAACGTCTGTACAGGAAACTCAACATATTTCTCTCCTCCATGCAGATGAGTTCATACCAGAGTGCACAGGTATGCCTTTGAAGAGACCACTTTTCAGGAGGACTGTGATATGAAGGCATCCTTCTTGTGACAAAAAGAATAAGCCTTTACAGAAAGTTAAGTACGTGGAAGGCAAGGGGAGAATAGCACAATGTGCCACCTCCAGTTTCCCCTGTGTAAACTTGGGAAGCTGGTTAGATGCGCTTGCTGAAGGCGCACAGATAGTGAATAACTCCCTATGCTTTCTGTCCTTGACTTCTTAAAGCTAGAATGGCACCTCCTTGGACTGGGAAGAAAAAAACTAAAAATCTCATGCTTGGTGTACTCATTCCTGTCATAGAAGAAAAGTTAAATTTCCAATCTCCATTTCCCTCTGATAATTGCCTGCATAACCAAATTAGTATATCTTTTTTTAATTTTCAAGAAAGAATGGACAAGAATGTTATTTTCCATGTCTCATAGCAGATTGTTATTTATTCAAAAAAAAAGAAACTAAAAGATGCCACCTCACCAGCCAACTGTTCACTTGGGTATCCCATGTCTTAAAACAGCCCCATACCAGTCTGTAACAGTTAGACAGAAAAATACATTTTTGCCAGTTTCTTCCTCTAGATTTCATTTTGAAGCGGGAACACAGAGGGGCCAAGACAGTAGTCATGAAAAGGGGAGGTCAGGGGAAAATACTTTCCTCTCCGGTTCCTCTCTATCAGCAAGGGCACAGAGCCATGGAGAAGTGCCTGCAGCCCACAGGCACCTGGCCCAGCGCAGGGCACACTCTTTGCAGGGAGGTGCCTCCCAAATGCAGTGGGGCTCAGAGCTACCCCAGGCCCACCTCTCACTGAAGTGAGAAGGATGTTGTTTTCTTAATTTGAAAAAGGACATTTGGAGAAACAGGAGAGCTCAGAGGAGGGCACTGTGGCATTTGTTGTTGGAAACTTGCAGGTGAAGTGTCTTTAACAGGGTCCCTTATTTCTGCCACTCCCATGAAGCAGCAGGAATCTGGAGATCCAGAAACATGAAATAAGTCTAATTCAACCCCTCTGGGATGCTATGTCACACCCACGGGCACCAGCAGCCAGAGGACAACATGCTGTGCCCTAAGGGGAAGCAGGAGTCAGCCAGGAGAGCCACAAAGAGGAGAAAAACTCCAAATAAAAACTGCAATCAGGCAGGATACGCTCTCAACCTGACTCAAGCTGCCCTTCAGATCCTACTAGAAAACGTAGTGCACTATTGGCAATATAGAGGTCACCATTAGATGATATGAAGTAATACATATGAGGCAATACATAACTAAGTTTTGTCATTTGGATTGTAAATATAAATATGCATACATGCATGTATACATACAGATAAATATGTTACTTTCAATCAGATGTCCATCAAGCCCAGTTAAAAGCTGCTGTTTCTGTTAAAGGAATTTATTTGCATTGGTCATTTTCATTGCGCCAAAAAGCACAGGTGTGTTCACACACCTGTGAGCACCTGTGCTCCCTGCCACAGTAGTCAGAGGTAGGTGGTTAACCTCAGCAAGTGTTTAATTAGTTCACAAGAAACCACTAGCAGGCGAGGAAGCTGCATCCAAAAAGCTCTAGCCAATGCCACGATAGGGGATTGGGCCAAGGCAAACAGTGAAAGGGGAAAAGGATGGATGTCCTCCGTCTCTGCTGTACAGAAAAAATATTGGTCATTGCAATCTGTCTCATAGACAGATTTCCTGGATCATACATACCTGTGTACATGGGAGCTCAGATAATATGTTATTTTTTTGCAAGAATTTTCTGTTTAGTCTCCTGGCAAATACATCCATACCAACCAAGACATTTGAATTTTTCATCCATCACCAATTTTGTTTTTAAGGAAAAACCTTTTTTTTTGTTTTACTTTTCTGTGGGTAAAAATGTTTTTGTACCCAAGTACAAATCAATATCTCCATAATGAAGGAAAGAGAGAATTAAAATAATCTTATGAATCAGAACTTATATAAGACCTCCTAGAAACTGACAAAAACCAGGGAGAAAAGCAGCTTCATATACCCTTTTTCCCCCAGAAACTCACATTTACTAGAAGTTTAGTTGTGCTGTATATTTAATAATATCAATAATAATAATAATATCAATAATAATGCCCAAGCATTCAAAAATCATGAGCCTAAGCTCCCATTGCATGCAAAACATACCATTTGGCTTATCTGTTTTCTACATTTTTTATGGTCAGTTTTGAACTTGTTTCCATAATGGTATGTTGTTAGAAGAAGATACCAAACAACACGCATTAGTTTAAATGAAAGCTGTCATCTGTACTGGCCTTAGCCTCCAAGTTTTGAGCTTTCAGAGCTTTCAGAATTACACTGAATTTTATGACAGCTGTGATAAAAAAATTTGAGTCTTTCCAAAGCATTGTACTTTTTGCATGGTTGTTCATGGTGGATACAATCTCACATAACATTAATGACCGCAGTTTTCTGTCTCTTAGTGACCTAATCTCTCTTTCAGTGGAAAGAAATATGGGTCTGGTCAAAACATACAGAAATAGATATCTGAAGTCACTGGAATCATAGCAAAGAAATAATATTTTTGCCTACTGATTAGGAGGGGAAGCAGACAACTAACTAGAGGCTGACATTTGCAGTGCACCCATCTAGTCAAGGCCTCAGACCACCTAACTGTTTTGTGTAATTGCTCTTCCAGAGAGAAACATTCATCTGCTAATAACAAATAAGCATGTATACTAGCAAAGGTAGCCTCAGCTGTGCTGAATAGGCCTTGTTCTTTAAAAACCTTTGCATAATCACAGGGTATATTTTAAAATAAATGAATAGAAATATGCTGATAACAACAAACAATCATCTATGCTCCTTCATCTGTTTCCAGTGGCTACTGTGTGCCACCAGAAGAAGAGCAGATAAGAGCTAAGGACAATACCTCAGTTTTGATCTAATCGTTTGGTTAGGCCATCTTTGACTTGAAGCAGGCTGTTGTGGCTGGGGGCTTTTGTAGAGCTTGTTATTTGTTTCCTAAGGAAAATCTGATGAGGACGAAATGTGGGAGAGGAGACATTGAGAACTGTAGCTTGGTGTCAGTGTGGCCTAGCTGAATGACTTTTCAATCTATCTGGATAAGGTCTGGTCTGAGGTCTCTAATGATACTGTTTTATGTGAACTAAAAATATTATTTTTTTCCTTTTTTTAATGTTCTATGTATTTTCAACCAAAACCCCAGCTGACTGTTACAACCCTCCTAATTCCAAGAGTTTGAAATGTTCTGCGAATGCCTTGGCCAGGAGTGCTGCAGGAAGAAAAACCTTGTCCCCCCACTGGTCCCTGCCAAAATGTTGATCAGCATTGTTCCAAGAGTCACAGGCTGCATCCACTTTCTTTCATATGCAGAGGCTGTTAGATTTAGTTTTTTTTTTCTCACACATCACAAATTTTCTTCATCAGGCAGGAAGAAAGGGAATAACTGAATTACTAAACTGACTAAAGGAATACTTGAATAACTGGTAGGAAAAGTTGGGTGGTTTTCCTTGTGATTGTTTTAATCAAGTTAAGGAAGCTTTTTGGTTTATTGCTTATAGATGCTCTGTCTTGTGCTGTGAATCCCAGCACGGGACACAGCACTCCAGGTGCCTCTCTAGAGGCTAAAGGTGAAGGATTGCCTCCCTCAACCTGCTGGAGATACTCCCCCTAATGCAGCCTGGTGGTTGTTGGACTTTTTTGCCACATGGACAGACTGCTGGCTTATCATCAGCTTGTTGTCCACCAGGACCCCAAGGTCCTTTTCTGACAAGATGCTTTTCAGTCAACCCCCATTATGGATGGGTGCATGGGTTTGTTTCTCCCCAGAGACAGGACTGAACATTTCCATTTGTTGAACACAATGAGGTTCCTCTCTGGACAGCTCTCCAGCCTACTGAGGTCCCCCTGAATGGCAGCACACCCAACTGGCATGTCAGAGACTTCTTCCAGTTTTGCATTACTACCAAACATGTTGAGGGTGCAACCTGCCTAATCATCCAGGTCATTAATGAAAAAGTTAAGCAGTGTTGGCCCCATAACTGAGACTCACAGAATAGTTGAATTTCAGTCCTTCTGAAAAGCATCTATTCCGCTCTCCTCACATACTGACCTGCTCGGTGTATGGTTAGCTAGAGCTGGTTGCACAGGATGACATCCAGTCAGATTTTTAATATCTCTCAGGATGGAGGCTCCAGAGCCTCGCTGGGCAACTTGCTCTAGTGGTGGACCAACCTGGCAATTAAACAAAGGGCTTTCTCATGTTTAAGTCAAAATTCCTGTATTTCAGTTTGTGTCCATGGCCTCTCATGCTTTCACTGGTCACCACTGAATAGAGTCAGAGAGAAAAGAAAAAGGCTGGGCAGGCAAGAGTGAGGAAGAGCAGAGAGGGGGAGCCCAGGGTAACTGGATGAGGAGGAGGTGCGCCATGGCACTAGGGCAAACCCAACACAGACTATTACCAGAGTGCAGCAAAAAAAAAAGGATGAATTGTATTGCACCTGACGTTATTATCCTACGAGGTCATATTCTGGTTTCAGGCATCTGTTCAGAAGAAGTGTTTTGATCTAGATTTAAAAAGCAGTTCTAACCATAATAACACTCAAAGTGATTATTTCTCACTGACCCCAATTGGAGAAAGGCCCACTCAAAGACAAGCACCTTGATCACCAAGGACATCTGTCAGAACTGGACACATATGAGCTATGTGTATATTAAAGCCAAACACATGGCATGCCAAACGCAAAGGTCATCACCCCTCACATCAGATGCCTGGGTAAAACACACAATGTGTCTTACCAGCCCACGCTTGTGGGTTTTTTTTTTCTTCCCATGAAAGCCAAGGTGTAGTTTACATGCATGGGGCAGGTGCTCCCCGACTCCTCACCCCACACCAAGATGTGGCCAAAACCTATACCCACAGCAGCAGCTTGGAAGTGTTTCTGGAGTCATTATCAAGATGCAGCCAGTGATGGCAATGTAAATCCAGAGGCTTCTCCAGAGTTTCTTCCATCAATAACAGCTTAGCTGGCAGCAGTCTGACTCATCACATGTCAACAATACCATTTTACTTTGTATAATCTGCATTTCATTCATGCCAGTGAAATCAGAAACTGCATACACAAAACTTCTGCATGTAGGTTAGGACTTGCACTTTCAAGTAAAAGTGTCAGGCTCCTAGCCTTAAATGCCAGCTACCTTTTCTTTCAAGATGTTTGCTGTCTGAATCACCATTTGGAGTACATCTGTGTATTTCTTTCTGAAAACAACAAAAAAGGGGTACACATTTTCTGACAGAAACGTTGAATAATGAGAAAAAATAGTTATTAAAATCAGACCATACTTTTTAATGGGTTGTAGAAAACCGTTCTGTTCAAAACTGAAAACAGAACACTCCCACAGCTCACAAGGAGTCAACACATATTTTTCACACCATGTCAGATATTAGATGGGAGACAGATGACTTAATTATCTTCTCCAATGCACTCTTAAAATCATAGCCAGCAAGAGTAACATCTTAGTTTTACTTGCAAACACATCTTGTTGTTTTCTTTAGAGTGCTGGGGACTGTTCTACACCACTGCTGTAGAACAAGACACTCACCTGAAAGGAGAGGGACAACAAAGATGGGGGTGTCCTTTTGACACGTGAATTTGGTAGGGTGCAATCAGCCCTCACAAGGCTTTTTGTGAGCAGTGATAATCCCCCTCACTGATCAGAAATGGGCTCAACCAGCTACAAATATCATAATTCCAGTGACTTGAGCAGAGGAATCAATACACAGAGAACTCAGAGGAAACCACTTCAGATTTTGTTTCAACAAGATGAAATGTAGGCCACAGTGAATTTTATTGCAAATGTCCGATCAGACTTAACAGGATCAGAAAGGCATTGTAAAGTGTAAGTAGGTCTGAAATCTCAGGAAGTGGTTGTTGGATTTCACATGTGCTCTGCCCTTATCCAGACAAATGGTATTTAGACATCTGCTTTTCTGTCAAGGACAGGCCATAGAATACTGAGGTGAACAAAATAAAGGCAATTAAATAAATTACTAACTTCAAAAAGCATAAATTATTGGACTCAAGTAGTAGTTTGTCCTCTTGGGCACCTTGAGTTTGGGGCAAATAGTCGAATTTTCTTCACAGCCTCTTGTACTTCCTAGTGATTTCACTACCCTGAAAGAACCTCAGCACTTCCATTCCTGTCAGTCATTGTTGAAATATGCAAACCACACATTTCTTATGGAGTAATTTCCTCCTCAGTTACTACATTTTCTTTACATCAGGGTACTTAACGCAGAGAAACCTCTTCTACAGTAGTATCCACAAGCAGGAAGATCCTCTACTTTTGTATCATTGGCTTAATGTGGAGGCAGCTGTTGCCATGAGGCAAACTATCCCTTTCATACCAAGACCTACTCTATTTCTAACACAGCTATGGTACCAAAGAGTACATGGAACAAGACATAAAAAATGAAATTTTCTTGGGCTAAGCATTAGCAACAGTTAAACCATGCTCTGCATTTCGGCATTTTTCATGGCTTATTGTTACCCCCTTTGAAATGTTACAAGAATGTGGACTTTTTCAACAAGTCATTAAGCACTACTGAGTTATTAGCACCTCCTAGAGAATTTATGACTTCATCTACACACTATTTGTCTCCATGGCAACAAAACTTTAGTGTAACAATACCGTTAAAATTTGATGTATTTTGTTTCCTCTAGGCCTTAGTGAAGGCATTAACTAATAAGAGTCATGCTAGAATGGTGACCTCATTGTAAATAATTTCGTAATCAATTCCTTTGAATCTCTAGGCTCACTCTGTTTTCAATAAACTTTACAAGAAATTTTACATTGCAAAAAGGCGATAATTAAGTGCATGGTATATGTATGAAACAGAACAAAAAAGGATTAGAAAATATGAAATGCTTACAAAGGAATACATTTTACAGTTGATAATTGTCTTCTAGAAAAAAAACAACCCACATTTGAATGAAGTAGTACAGCTATAGTCAAGACATTCTGGGTTAGGATTTCCACCTACAACTTTTACAGTGTCGCTGAAATCAGCTCTGCTGACTTCCACTTGCCAACCATCTGTTGTTTTGCCTGTAAAACTGCCTTTCTGAAATTTTATCAGATCTTCTCTTACATATGAATATTTGAAAAGCCAATTTTTCTGCACTTGCACAGCACTGCACACAGAAACTTGTGGAGGTGGCTGACCATTACTTAAAAGGATTGTAAAGGCATTAGGTGTTTGTAATAGCACTAGCAAACCCTTTGGAAAACTATGGAGTTAGAGATATTTTTGTTTATACAGAATTAAGCTGCCACAAAACCACCACATGCCATCCACAGATAAACCCGGTTACTTAAAAACATCGAAGCCTGAGCTGTCAGGAACCTACAAAGTGCCAGGCATAACTCCAGGTTTCAGGCCCTGCTGTTCACAGCTCGCTCCTCTCCCTGCCTGCCTATCGCAGAGACACGCAGCCTTCTCCCTCCTCTCTGCTCCGCTGGCTGTCAAAGCCATAGCTTGCTTTCAAGTAGCTGCAAAAACATGCCATTGACTGGGAGCTTGAGCAAATATGCACTTGAAGGAGTGGCACAGTAGCTTGCTTTCCTTGCAAACAAAATACTGATTGGTATGAGTGTGGATGCAGGAGAAACACAAGGAGAGATGTAATAACTGGGTAAGTTTTATGTGTTTCAGTGAACAATGACAGAAAGAGCCAAGAGAACTGGGAAGATTTTCCCTTATGCTTCTCAGACTGCTTTAAGCACTGTCCAGGTGGAAATTCTTTGATAGCTTGATTTTCTTACTGATACTTGATATATCTTTCCTTCAGTTACTACTAACATGTTCATGAATGTTTGTTTTCAGTGTTCTACGGTTTTATCTCTCAAATGATCTTTTTAGCCTCAATTTTTTTAATGTATGTTTTCACCATGTATCTGTTAGTATCCTTCTGTGTTAATATGAGCATGTGTACTACACAGGTGTGTTTTGGATCAACACTTGCCAAAAATCAGATCTTAGGAGTATTGGTTAATAACTATGTAAATGTATCATTAATGCCAAAAAGCAAAAGTGGCACCTATCTGTAGTCATTACAGACAGAGCTCTAAATTTACCCTCCTCTTCTGTATAACTCTGCCTCAGGCACGTGCAAAGTCCTAAAAAGATGTACAGGAGGAAAAAGTACATCATATATGCAATTATAAAGGCAAACAGTAATAATCCTTCACGAATTTGATATTTATGCGTGCTTTTGGATATCTAGAAGAAAAACTG
>JAHREE010000605.1:5546257-5651784 GCA_033628505.1 Tringa tobata | reverse complement strand
GTGGCCAAGATGAGCTCAGCTTGAGCCTTGGCCCTTCTAATTTTCCCCCTGCATAACTTCACTGCTTCCTGGTATTTCTCCTTGCCTGCCAGGCCCCTTCCTCAAGCTATAACTTCATATATGGGCAGCTTTCACTGAAGATGACTCATGGACAGAGGGAAGCAAGTTTAATCCCACTAGCTGAGTAATGAGGCACATATTTTAGCCAGAGGTAGTCACAAATGCCTGTAAGCACAAAGTTTTTCAACTTGGCAGTACAGTATTCCAAGCCACATTTCAAACCAAACACCTTCTACTTTAATTTATAGGTATGTAACACTCCTTTATGCCAAGATCCCTTACAGCATCTCTGGCAGCTCAGAGGTACCCCAGAGGCTGGCCCTGAGTGCAAACAAGGCTCAGATTCTTAAGCTGCTCACTTGAAGTTTTTGTCTCCTTCCTTCCTGAAGGAAATATTGATTTTCCCTTTATGTCTGCTCTCAGTGGGAAACACCACATGAGGTAATGCAACTTCAGACGACAGAACTCTGGTCCTTTTGCTATTCACATGTTTTCCAAGAGTTACCAGGGTATCTACCAGTTTCTGGATAGCACAAAGCTGCTTACAACAGTTCCTGCAGAGTCATCGGTGCTTTATTGACAGGTAATGGAGTATGAAGGGCCAGGTGAAGTTCACTTTTTCAGAAGATACCTACCGTGAACTATTGGTATTACTGAAGAGATTCTGTGTTAATAAGCATAGAGTGAAGAATAGAGCAGGAGAGTGGAGATGGAAAGGGACCTGAGAAACACTGGAGGCAACCTTTCCTGTCATAAAAGCAGCAGATCTGTACTCTAGCATGTATCAAGCTAAAAATAAGATGATGGGGATCGTATGGTGTATGACAGAGGTCTATAAAACCCATTCAGCGAATACAGTTTCTTTTTATGTGAAGGTAGAAAACATCAAATGAAAGACACATGAGTTAAGTCTCCAATACAGAGAAAATATGCTTTAAAAATAGCACACATTTAAGCTGCGAAACATCTTGCTGTAGTATATTGCTGATGAGAACAGACTTCACAGGTACAAAAGGAGGATCATGAAATTAGTAGGACAAAAGTCTTTTAAGGAGTATTGAACACAGATAAACTACCTCTGGCTCAGGGGGTCCCTGAATTACAATGTCACAGTCCAGCTGTTCTGAGGTGTAACATGCCATGCTCTTCCTACTCTGTGTTCTTCCCCTGGCACCTGCTACTGACCACTACAAGACAGAAAATAGTAGGGCTAAATTATATGCCCCTTTTTCATCCTTATGAAACTTTTAAAAATCACATCACTTGGACCAGATTGGAAATTCCTCAGTCTTTGTGAAGAAAATCTGTCAGCATCCTAAGATCATGAATAATAATACTTGCCGCCTAATTGCTGTGAATGGCTTGGTTGTTTTCCTGCCAAAAAGTTGTCAAGGTGAATTATTATGCATGGGGAATACAGTCTGCAGTGAGATTTTGAAATAAATCTAGTTCAGATGAGAACAGCCAAACTAATCACAAAGGATGGATATAGCTGAAGAATACTTTTATCAGCAAATAGCATATTTTATGCCATCTTCTAAGAAGAAAAACAACATTGCATGATCTTTATTTTCCAGCCAGCCTAGCCAAGTAATTTTCTTATCTATAATGTTACATTTACTAGCTTAGATTGATTTTTCAGGTTATTTGCCTCAATATATACATTTTAAAACACGTATAAAAAATGTCTTAATATCCATGCCATCAGTCTCAATTGTTCAGAAAAGGCTTTGATAAGATCCAGCATGTTGCAATGTTCAGCTGAAAAATATTTGAGTTTCTTTATTTGTGGATATGTTTTTTCTGCCTTTGTATTTCTTTATACTACACTTGTGGAAGTATGCTATAAAGATAAGAACCTGATCTAGGCATTGGAAGTTCAGTCAGAGAAGACTGGTTAGTTCTATTTTTCTCCTTCAAATCCTTACTAGTTTAGAAGGAATTGACTTGCCTGATATGCATCCACCTGCACTGAAAAAAATCACAGCTACCTAAAGACATAGATTCTTGCAGTCAGCTTCACATATTTCAATTTACTTGCCTACAGGGTCATAACACAAATATTTGCATCTTACTGTTGAGTGTATGACTCTGAAATCCACAATTCCAAATCACATTTTCATTTCAACTGCACTGTCTTCAATATAACTGCTTAAACCCAACATTTAATAAATTAAACAGAAACCTTGAAAGCCTTGAATGGAAATGCAAGACTTTCTTACTTGAATGGATCAGGCTTTCAAAAAAGACATCCCAGACGCATGGCAGATTTCAAAGTGAAAAACAAGAAGTCTCTTCTCAATTCAGAAGATTTTTTTTAACATGTGGTATCTGTTGAGCTGTACGTAGAAAGCTATTTTTCTCCCAAATCTATTTGTCTAAATGCAGATCTTATAGAAAGAATCGTCACAACAGAGGACTGTGTGATGCATTAATATGCCTGGAAGCTCATGTCAGCCGTGTACAAAAGGACGACTGTTTCAGTAGGAAAAGAGCATCAACGGCAAGCAGACAGAGGAAGGACCAGGCTGTTTTCTCAGTCTCTTTGCCTGAGGGTTGGCAGCATGGCTCACTGCTGCACCTTCAGTGGCACCAATGGGGAATCACAGCCACAGAGTGCAAAAAGGCGTCTTCAGGGGGTGCCATGTCTATGTCCCATTAAAGGCAGATGGACGTTACTGACTTATTGACAATGTTAATGAAAAGTAGGCTTTCTTTTCAGTATATCAGGCTAGAAAAAATTTTCTCAGAATCCTCTGATTTTTCAGATAGCAATGGCAACAGCAGGTGAAATGCAATAGCAATCACTGGCCATAATGTGAAATTAATCATCTGGCAGTATGGTAGCACCTCTTCACCTCAAAGCAGTAACACACCAAGGTGAGCCGATGCTTATTGCCTCTGGTATTGACCTGGAGCCAGTTTATTCACTGCCATACGTCACACTGTCCAACTGAGATGCCTGGGTATTAGGTACTCATTCCAAAGCCCACCCTTTCTAGCAATTAGTATGCTTGTGCACATGCATGTGCACTACCTGAATAGATGGATGGATGGATGTACAGAAATAGGTATTAAAAACAATAAATGCTGAAGCTCAAGGAAGGGCTTTGTGAGGAAGGGAAGCCACATTTTGTCTTAGTTACTGTCTTATTTCCAAAACCTAGTTAGGGTTGTCACAGTGGCTCAGTGATAATGCTTGCTACTATGAAATGGTATTCAAAAGAGAACAGTATGGAAACAAGTCACCATCTTACAGCTGAATGTCATTATGCCATTCCCTGATAACTTTAAAATCATTCCATTTGGAAACATGAGCAGTTGATCTGTGTTACATCACTGGTAAGGGTTTTTACATCCAATACAATGAGCTAGCACAGCAGATAAGAAATAGGTACTTTTTCAGTGTCGTGTGTGAATGTACCAGGAAGAAGATTTGTGATTAACTCACATCAGTAATCATGTTCTTTGATAAATTATTTCTTAGGTTCAGTAGATGAAATACTGAAGTATAAGGGAATATATGTTGTCTTGAGTCAGATTCTGCTCTCCAGTAATGGTGGTTGCTGTGGTGGTGAGCTTTTTTAGATAGTTAAAAAACAGATGCAAGTAATATTACAAGTTTTAAATGGTAACAGCAGTGAAACTCCTGAACAATTTTAATAGAGTACTCATAAGAGCAAGATTAAGAATGACAAAGAATAAGATTAAGAATAAGAAAAACAAACAAACCAAAACCAAGTCCCAGCTATTGTTTGAGCTGGTGTGTGTATTGATATCAAAGCTTGGAATTATATTCTGGGGAAAAAAGTCAAATTGATTTTGCAGTAAAGGGGAATCTGGGTTTCCATCAGCAGCCATATCTGGGTTTATGAGACTGATGGATATGTCAGAGCTTTTTACTGTACAGTGCTAAAGCATGCCAGGTTTTTTGTTGCAAAGCCTGCAAACAGGCACTACCTTAGCAGAGGTGTCAGGCTTCCTCCTGTGAGAACCAGGCTGTTCTGGGGAGGCCCATGAGTGAGAACTCTTAAGACCAAAAATCTTGTTCCAAAAAAATCTGAAAACTCAGAGGACCTTGGTTAGGGACTCCTGGGTTGACAGGCTGTCCACCTCACACACACCTGGTACTGTGAAATCTATGTTCTTGTCTGTCTGCTCCAAAGTACGTATGTAATTCTTCATCCTGAAGCAGCGCTGACTACTGGCATTTTTTCCCATTTGGTCCTGGAATAATTAAAAAAAGTGAACAATCCCTAAATGCTAAACTTTGGCAAGTTCCAACTATAATTTAACCAAACAACATCTACTCCACTAAATCTTAAAACCTAAACCATGTATAATCTGCCAGCTTTGGCCAAAACAAACACTACCAAGGAACATCTGTGCTGTGTTCTTCTAAATAGTACAAAAATCTATCAATGTTAGAGTGAAAAAATATGGTGAAATGTTCTTTTGTTAAAATATGTTTTTTGTAGGGACCAAAATACATAATTTAAATGCAGTAAACTAGTTTATCAATCAGCAGGAACATTTCAGATTATCAACCTGAATCTAATTCATAAGTAGAAAACTTGCTAAAATGCACATACAAAGATGCCTAGAAAGTTTCCTCTGTGATCCAGAACAGAACAAATTTAATTTAATACTTGAAAATTATCACAAAAATAGAATAATGATCTTCCACCCATCTCTGTCCTTCATATCACAACGGAGAACACAAATAGTCAACTCAGTTTTCTCTTTTGGCAAGCAGCAACACATAAATATTCAATTATAACAAGCAAAATTACTATTATTCTGTTTTAATTAACAAAATAATCATAATATCCCATAGAGATTATAAAAAAGCTCACTCTAAATACCATCCCCTACCGAGCATAGTTTACATCATTCTTCATCTACAACCTCAAAAATTAGACTCAATGTAAGTCCCTATTATACTGCTGACAATTCTGAATCAGCTTTCCTTTAAAAATCTCAGCCATGTTGATACTTTGTTCATTTACAATTGGCATGAGATGCACACACCAATATTGTTTCATTTTAAAGGGAAAAGAATTGAGATAGCATAACAGAGATGGTCAGCTCCAACACAGAAAGTTTTATTGTGATACAAGAAACTGTTACATAGCACAAGAAGGTCAGAGCTCTGCCTTATTGATCCATTTAAAAATAGATTTCTGGTGATTTCCCCTGAAAGGCAGCATTGCTGTCCCAGTCCAGGTGTCTGATCAGCAGATTATGCTTGTGTACTGTTCCTTACCTCAGGAACACAGGAACAGCACAGAAGATGCTCAGAGTCAAGGCCAGTCATCTCTCCTCTTATGGAAGAATCACTAGAAGAAGCCTGACTTGTCTTATTTTGGCAGAAGGGTAATGGTTTCTCATAAATACATACTTTTTAGGGGTTTTTCTAAAAGAATAAACACACTAACTTGTAGAGACATAATTCTTCATACCTGCATACAGAAATGTTTGCAGAGTCATTGAGTAGCATTGAGTTTTTCCATTTTCTGTGTACGATTTCTGTACAGATCACATTGATGCCTCTGTAATGTCTCAGATTTAACGTACTTTTTTAGTCATGGATTAGTTGAGGATGAAAACATCTTTTTTACATTTATTAAGTTGTGCAGAAAAAAATATTTCCAAATGTTTCCAAATTTGAAACTTTACAAGATTTAAAAAAAATATTCAACCTAATCCACATTTGTCTTTGCTACACTGGAAGTTGCCATTTGCAGAAATTAACAAAATATGGGAATAATTTTGGCATTACATTGCATTCCCCCCCCTTCTCACTGCCTTCATGTTGTTTGGATGCCTGATGCTCCTCGTTCACACTCTACCCGGCAAAAATGCATCTTCTGTAAAGCTCCTTCATTCCACCTTGCAGCTCAGTGTTCAGTTAAAGAAAACAGAATCCTTCGGCAAGCCCACAAAAATGAAAAATGGAGGTACAAACAATAGCTTCCATATGGCATTACACTGGAATGATAATACAGCATTATGTTTCCACTGAGTGAGAAACCAGAAATATTTAGGTCAGCTCTGCATGTGCAAAACTTCTATTTGTGTCAGTCTTACCCCAAGCATAAATAATGGAACTAATTAAAAACAAACAGGTCAGCAATAGCTACGCGTGGTCATTGCTGCTGAAGCAAAAGGAGTCTTGGCCAAGCCCTATTTCCATCCCCGTTATTTAAGGAATAACTGTTTCCATATTTGAAGTGAGGTACAGCACAAACACCAGGGCTGAGGGAGAGAAGCAAAATGTAGCAACCTTGCTGTGAGGACTTCTTTGAGCTGCACAGTGTGCTTGGGGGATCCTCCTCTGTGGCCCCAGTGACACTGCTCTTCCATTCCCTTTTCTGGGATTTCTCCTTTTCCACCTGCCTCTTCCCAGCACTGATCCGTCCCAGTACACCCAGATGCTGCAGGAAACCCTTTGAGTTGAGAGGCTGCTGCAAGGTGGTATCCTTTATGTTGTCTTTGCACAACTGTGGTCTTCTATGCGATGTAAAGAGACAGCAGCTGGCTGGAAGACCTCCTTCCATGCATTTGTTTTAGCAGCATTATAGGCATTTTCTCATTGCAAAACATATGGTTGGGGACCCATCTTTCATGCTGCTGATTTAGAGTTAAAACTACTAGGGGCAATTTAGAAAGTAGTTTCAAATGCAAAATTTCTCTTTCCTCCAAAGCCCACAGTTATATTTCATGACTGAGAAATGTTGAATACTGTCCCTGGAGATTTGCAATATAATTAAACTATGTTAAACTACAGGTATTAATAAGACCATTAAAGGCTAAAACTTCCTTATTTTTATTTGTCAGCCACAGAAGATCAGGAAATGCAAAAGAAAGCTAATCTTCTTCCTCTCACTGTTTACCTGAATGTTTTCAAGTGGGTGTATTATAATTTAGTAATTTCTTGGAGTAACAGAAGTTACTTAAAAGTTAACCAGGCTTCAGTTGAATAAATAGATTCTGATAGTAGTGAGCAAAATCTTTATTCACTGTGCTCAAGTGAGATTTGGCAAAACTTCCTGTGCTTTACTATGTGCAAATTCATATACTTTAGCTAAAATTCACTTCATGCACCACTATATATTCCTCTTATGTTTTTATTGAAAAGTATTTACCTAAAATATCATCACTAAACAGATGATAGAGAAGGGAGTTATTTAACAGACTAAGTGAACATCAGTGCAGTTTCTCTGACTTTTTGTGAGACAGCACTCCGTGTTTAGCCGTGCAGTTTGGGAGGTATTCTGACAAAAAAAAAAGTTTTCTTGTACTATATTTGGCTCAAACCATTGTCAAAAAAGACTTAATTTAAAATTGAACAAAACAAAACAGAAAAATGTCAATGTAGATGAACAGGACAATGTAAAAGGAATATATCTTTGTCCTGTGAAAAGAGAATTACAATTCTGTACTATTTACAAAAATTCTCTATTTGTAATTTTTACTGGTAATTTGTAGATTTCATTGTATCTCCCAGTCCTGCACATTGTTTCCATTGAGATCATGGGTTTGCCAAAGCTTGATTTGTCCCATTTCCAAGGGCTGGAGGACAACTTTCTCAGCAGTATTTAGGTTCCAGTGGTAACCAGTACATATCTGACATTTCACATCGCTCTCCACTTAACCTCCCCCACGCAGAATACAACTTTGTGTTCCCCTTGGGGTACACACAGGGAAGATTAAATCACTCAGGGAATGTTAGAATGGCAATTCAATAGAAGAATGAAACCTGGGACTATCCTTCTTAAAAGCACCAGTAAACAGCAACAGTAGTGACTATGCTGCTTTGCATGAGTCTACCCATGCAGAATGCAGCCTGGTTATGGCAGAAATTGGGGCGGGACAGGGGAGGAAGAATGACTGTTTTTCCATTTGGTATTCAAAGTGACAGTTCCCAATATTCAGTGTTTAAATCCTCTCCTTGATTAGGCTATTGCCTGTTGTTCTGTGGCTGTTCTCCTTCTAAAAAATTCCCTTCTTTCCAATTGACTGATTTTTGTCACATCACAAACTTTCATATTCAACTTTGAATACAAGCAACTAGGAAGTCGGCACCAAATTTTCACTTTGGAAAAATAAACACATTATACTCATAAAACAGGCATTGCTAAACCACAAGCTTTAACTTGGAAACTGAAAGGTCTTAGAAACTGCTATAGTCACCTTTTAGGCTTCATAGCCACCCTGGCCCCTCTTGTTCAGTTTGTTATGTGTGCTCACACAATGATGTCTCTATGTGTATAAAAAATAATTCTATTCTATTTGGATTGAAGTTTTGCCTAAATATTTGTCTTGGTTCTTCCAAGATGCATGAAAAATTGATCTTCTGAGTATAAAATAAACCAGGGTTTCTGCAGGTTACCTAAGCTACTTATAAACAACTTTAAATTCACACTAAGTTTGCACCAACTCATGTTCTAGTTATGTCTCAACAGCATATGTAAAGTTTTAATGTTTTGATGTCTAGATACAATATGTTCCAGAAGAATCTTCCAAGTTTGCTTACTAAGGGGGTAAAAAAGTGTGCTCAGTTTATTTTTAGTACTCTTATGCTTCAGACCATTATTTTGAAATGAGGATTCCTTTTCATTTGCAAAAATGTTTAATTTCATGCTGCACCAGAAATACATAGCAGAAAAAAAAAATGCATATATTTGGAGACTCAGCCACAGAAGCCCCAACCCAAATGAATTCGAGCTGAAGTTAGAAGAAAGACAAGCAAACAAATAAACAATCTTTCCTTATAAAATTTTAATGTAAATTATGATCTTCTTAAAGGTACCAACCCAGAAATTCTGGAATTGAGAGCATCTGCTAGATTTTATTCACACTGAGGTCAAAGAAAAGGCTTATGCTAACTTCAGTAAGCTTTATAGTAAGCCATATCTCCCAGAGCATGTAATATCTTAGCAATATCAGTGGAAAAAGGGAAAGTGGCATTTGGAAATAGAGGCAAGCAGCTGTAATGAACACTGATGATTTTGCTTCTATTTCCAAAAGCAGCTCTAGATATTCCTATCTTTAAAATGAGAAGGGAGAATTAGACCCTGCTCTCCCTGGGCCCAGTAAAATGATGCATCTATAAACCAAATACAGATGTTATCTGTCTACAATTGCTTTATGCAGAAACAGAAAAATCTTTCTAATAAATCTGACTTCATTTTGGTTTTTATTTCTTTTATAAACTTTACCATTTGTGTAAATCTTGAAGTTAACCGAAGGTAAAAAAAAAAATAAGACAGAACCTAGCGTATGTTATTTCTTCAACACTTCTCAGTAACATTGCATTCTCAGTAACACAATAGTCATATACCTTACATTTTTTCTTCTGAGAAATAGGACAAGCTCTCTTGAATACTGAATATTGAAACAGTCTTTTTCACTCATTCATTTTTTTAACATCATGTTTTTAGAAAAGATACACTGAGTGTAATTAGAGCAATTGTCAAAATGTATAAAAGTGATGTACCTTTAAAATCCTTCAAATTTGAGATAATTTCTAGTCTTTTTTCCTTCTTCTTTAGTCAAAACATTTGCTTGTAAAAACACATAGACTGAAATTCTAAATTTGCTGAAGTAATCTACACGTTGCAGAAGCTAAGCATGACTCAGTTGACAGTTTTACTTCTCAGCTGTCTTCAGTATCAACAACTTTAGCACAGAGTTGAAAAAGCATGGTCAAATCTATTTTTCATTTCATCAAGTTGTGTCTTCACACAGCAACGTAATTTGTACCTATTATCTCTACACGACACTGTGAATCTTGTGTCAGGTTAATATAACACTGTGTAGATGTTTATTCAGTTTTTATTATGACTAGTAAAATATTTTCATAAGAATTCTCCTCTCTTTTCTTTTGTTGTTTCTCCCTTTTCCTCTTTTCCTTTTCCCAAGAAAAAGTGAGCTTTTTCTCAACATAATTTTTCTTTTATCCTATCCCTTATATTAAATTAAAAAGTGAAACATTTTCAGAAGGATATTATGAACATATTTCGAAACAATTTTCCAAGTCCTGTGTATTTTTCTCTTCCATGTTCTCGTGAATATCTGATGCATCCTGACAGTTTGAGAAAGTCCATCTTTTTCTTTAATGCTTTGCCCACCTTCTGTTAGCTAATTTTTTAAGTATATGCCACTCCCTTCTCTGAAGATCCTCACTGCTACCATTGCACATTTGAATTCTCTAAAGATTTTAAAATGTAAATTATTTCAGGCTTGGGTTGTCTCCTGGAGAATTTAAAGTCACTATCGCATCCTGGCAGTGCCTGGATGCACCTCTGCCTTCTGGCCTGTTGAAGCTGGTTAAAGGAGCAATCACTGAGGGTACCCTTTTGCAGAATCAAGGTGAATACTGTCAGCAGAAGCAAAGACTTTGTAATAGGATAGAGGTGTAGGCCATCTCTGCATAGGATCAGCATTTAGGAGGCCCTAGAAGAGAGATGACAAGGGGCCACCCCATTGACAAATTCTGGTATGTGACAGAGGCATCAAATGACACATTTCTTGAAGAAAAAATAACCATGATTATACTTTTCCTACTATGATTATCAGTAGGGTTGGTGTAAACACCTAAATCTGACAGAGGGCCAAATAAAACCACACAGTTAGACTGGATGGAAATGTCAGGCATTTGAGGTGGCTAAAGATGAGACTAGGAGAGCAGCAAGAAAACATCCACACATTTAACAAATGGCAGGAACACAGTGGGGAGTGAGAACAATGTGGGTAAAAATGAGATTTTCACTGTGTCCAAAAAGCCTCAAGGTTAACAGGAAAATTATCCACAGGTACATGTTTAGGTGAATGCAAAATCTTTCACTCTAGTGTCTTTGAACATTTTTTTCACCAAAGGGAATTTCTAATTAAACAGTAACACTAAGTTTGTTACTTAAAACAGCTTTAATAAGAAAAAGGGTTATTAAGCTTAAAGGCCTTTTGAAGGAATAAAACTTTTGAGGGCTTGGCCAAGAAGTGTGGGTCAGCCTTGAATGAATGAGAAGACACGTTCAAGCTCAGCTGCAGGCTAAACTGGAAACAAAATCCTCATTTAGCATTATAAAAAGTTTTGGCAATTTCAGCTTTAGAAGAACATGTCCTTCTCTCAACCCTTCTAACATGAAAGCACACAATTCCTGTTCTGGGACAGTGTCTTCCAGCCAAGCTTTACTGATGGTGGAAAATAAAGAACAAGGAAGACTAGCATTGAATGTATTTCTGCACAGACTTCAGAGATGCCAGATTAACAGCTCTGATTGCTAGAGTGGCATATAGCTCTTAAGAGCAGAGCCACAAAGGAAAAAGTGGTTCCCAGAAGTGCAATTAGAAAAACAAAGAGTATGCAAAGATTTACTACTGACTATTTCAAAAATTTATTTTAGTTTTTTAAATTAGACTTTTAAAAATATTGAAATAGTCTTAGAATTAGAAAATATTTTCTTTCCAATAAAAGCAATAGTTTTCAAAAGCCCAATATTATCTATTTCAATTGAACTGGAATCACATGTTGGAAGTATTTGCGTGGCATGGGGATGGGTAATGTTTCCAAACCAATGACTGAAAAAGCTTGCTTTTTCTGATGAAAGAAGTAAGCCAAAATGTCTAACAATATAAAAAATGTCTATGGAAAAAATTTTGATGAGCTCTTCTAATAATTCAGAGACTTCACACATTGCAGGGAACTGAAGCACAATATTAGAATCAAAATTAACAACAAAAAAAAAAAAAAAAAGAAAAGAAATGTATTACCTTCTAATCCTGAATTCTGATGAAGCCAACATGGCAACACAACAATTGAATCTGAGCTTAAAATACAGCAATTTCCTCGTTTTAGAAAGATAATGAGAAAGGATGGGAAAGTGTCAGAAGCTCAGGAAGACCAGGTGTGTTCACGGTTCCTTCCACCAGCCAGTAGCCCAGTCTCCACACAGAGATCCAGGCAGGGGATCTGCTACTCGGTTTGGGACCACATTTGCAGCACAGATGGTGTTACCAAGCGAGAGGCACGATGCAGTGCTGTAAGGTGGCCAGGGTGGCAGAGAGGGCAGAAGCCCTCTCCATCCCGCAGATCCAGCGACCCGCAGCACTGTGAGGTAGTTTTATGACTTCCTAGTGTCTCACCAATTCGATAAGAGCTAATTTGCATAAGTCTGTGTGTTCTGCAATCCTCTGTCTGACAGCAAGAAAAATACTGCCTGAAGCTCTTGATATAGGGCCAGATTGCATCACCTCCCATCAGACAGGTGAAAACCTTGTCATCAAAGGCACTGCACCCTTCTGCAGAAGGATTCCTCAGAGTGAGAGGTGGTTCAGAGTAAGAGCCTACAGTGAGCTATCTGTAGATTAATGCCTTCTATCCAAAGCAAAAACCCTCACTGATCTGGGCAAGCTTTGGGTCAAGCCTGAGCACCCTGTCAGAGAGAAAGGCCCTATGGTCAGGCGTGTGGGAAGGAGGAGAGGTGGGACAGGCTGGCTCAAATACGTCTCTTCAGCACTAAGGACTAGATCACTGTGTGAAAACGAAGTCTGTGTATTCTCTTCTTCTGAGGCTTTAATAGTCTTCCACACCACTTTTCAGTCCCCTAAGAAGGTACACCTACTCCAAAGTGAGGTTGGGAGATGAACAAGTAATAGAAATTTGGGAGCTTAAGGCTTCAGTCTAGCACTGCCTTGTGTGTTCCACAGCAGTTTCCAACTCTGCAAGTTATCCTTGCAGAAAGATAGTGACAAATATGAATGAGTCCATGAGGTCTACCAAAGAACTAGGACCCCAACAGGAAGACAGCATGGGCAAACGAAGCAGCTGCCAAATCCACTATTTTATTGGTGGTACCACTAGATGGTATCCATTCTCTAACTTTCCCTTTTTTTTTTTTTTTTGTCAGTTGCTTTCTCAACCTGCACTGGCACAAAAGTGCTTACACTTATACTGAGTAATCTTAAACCAGTATTTGGGGTGTTTAAGCCACTGAATAATTTACTAATTACTATTTTTTTAAATAATATTTTTGCTTCTGTTAGACTTCATATTAATGACAAATAAGGTAAAAAGGTGTCAGCTGAGTGCATCCATTCCATCTGTCTCAGCTGCTTAGTGCAGAGATCCCCAGCCAGAAGCAGAAATGCTGGCTCGATAGCCAGGTCTGCTAGCAGCACGTCTCAGCCTCCGAGCACTTTGCCACAGGCATTGGGTGAGCCTGCTACCAGAGGATGACAGAGGACTGTGCTGTGCAAAGCAAGAGGCATCTGAACAAGCTGGGATTCAATAAGCAAGGAGTCTAAACCCATCTTCCAAACCCAGCATTCCCCAGTTAAGTGCAATGTAAGCAACGGCAGGAAAAAGTCTTTGCTCCCTTAGCAGGAGTGTCAGCTCATGGAGTGATTGAGGAGTCATCATTCAGCTGGTTTGGATTACAGTGAGCAGCTTGTGCCTTTTGGCTCATCTAGTAACAGGTGGACTCTGTTTATTTTTCATTCTTTAAAGGGAGATCCTGTTTGGAATTAACTGTAAATTACACTAATGCTTTCAGCTTCTTTGGTTTTAATGATTTTACTTGGAAAGCAGCTCTTTAAAGTCCTTCACCATAAGCAACATAAGGAAAGGCTCTGTCATTCTTGGTTATTACAAGAGTCTGTTTCCACTCCCAGCGTGTTTCTTCAGAACTGTAACGCATAAGAATACTTGCCCGCAAAATGATAGAGTGCACATTTTCTGCAAAATGCTAACCCAACTTTCAGTAGCTCTTTTATCTTCTTGTAGCTGTATTTTTGATCTCTCTTTTTCCCATGTATCTAGATGTGATTTTAACCTGTGCTTTGCTTTTTCTTGTTAATGGAATCCTTCAGTCAGAAAATAATTTGCTTTAGAAATGCGTGTTCTCTGTAACAGAAGAAGTGGCAAGAGTTAATCTGTCAGCTATTCTGGCAGTAAAGTAAGGAACTGTTTCATCTTCATTGCTTTCTCAGCTCTGCAACTCTTATTTGAGCTTTAGAAAGGAACAAGGATGAAGAATTTTGGTAGAAAGAATGTTGCAGCGCCGTTACAGGTAAATCATTGTAAAACACAGCTGTCAGGTCTCAGAACCTAGGTTTCTCATCTTCTGGACTGGACTGAAAGAAACCAAGAAACCAAATCCCTGGCCCAACAATTTAGGTCTCAGCAACTTGCCAGAACTGCAGCTGGGTGAGCAAGAAACTACAGCTGACTGTAGAAGTCCATGGTAGCATCTCCGACCGGCAGATTAGGAAAATAAAGGCTTCTCAGAGAAGCAATTCTCTGTCAGTATTTAGAGTGAAAGTATGGTTTAGGGATGACAAAGGAAGAGATCTTGCAAAGTGCTTCAGACTTCTTCATGCTTAGACTCATGATGTAGAGTACTAAATTATGCTACTGGCTTTTTGCATTTTTGTGTGTATATGTTAATGTTCCAATGGAGCACACACACTGCTCAGTGCTTACCCGATAAACCACTGTGCTGAGTAGTATATGTGTTAAACAAGCCTACCAGTCTTGAAGAGTGTACAGTCAACCAGGGTCAGTTTTATGGAACACATGGGAGATCTCAGAGCTTTCAAACTGCTTCTTTTTTTTGGTCTCCAGTACAGTTCTTTAGTGGAAGCTCTTTTGTAATTCCTGAGGGCCAGTGTCCAGCCTATGCAAAATTTCGCTTAATCTCTCAGCTTATGGTTTTCTCCTGAATTATCAGTTTTCTGCAATGGATCTGCAACACAATTTATGAAACAAAGTTTATTTGTTTATTTATAGCCAGGCATACAGGAAGTGTGGAAACAGGCACAGACTTTTTTCCCCTTGGTGATCAGAGAGAAGATGAGTAGTAAAACCATTCATTTACCATCTCAAAATTTAGATGACAGTTACAAAGACGTTTTGCAAATAACTTTGAAGGAGCTTGTCTAAGCTTTTTTTAACTCATGAAGAGTATCATAAATGATGGGAAATCAAACTTTTCTGTGAGTTGATCAGGACTCCATTTCTAACCAGGAATGTCAGAAAATAGCCTACGTCTTGATAAATGCGAAGAACAAAATGTCACCTCGTGCTGAATCATGCAATAACATTAACTGATTTATTGGTAATTTTGTATTATCCATATATTTGCTTCCAAACATTTCTGACAATATACAAAACAGGGAGGAAAGTAGAAGGCCATAAGGAAGAGCAAGCTGACATGATGTTGAGGAGGCTTCACTGCTCTGAAGACTTGTTTGACCTGTGATCATCTGCCTCAAGCTTTCTGTATTACTGTCGTAGAACAAAAGTCCCTTAGCTGCTTACCAGCAACCTTATATTTTGGTACCACCAAGACAGAGTGAAAATGGGGACAAGGGTACAACTGGTGCCATGCAAGAGTCTTCTTCAAACACCTACCAACCTTAGTAGGATTGATTTATACCAGACCTGGACAAGCTTGGAGAACATGTAACAATGACAATCAGTGACATATTTCAATTAGGCAAAAAATTCCCTCTCCTAATCTAAAAAAAAATAATTTAAAGAAAATAAAGAAGCCTTTTATTTTTTTTTTTTTTCCTCACAGGCTTAGACAAGTATAAGGGGCTCTCTGAATCCTTACCAAACCTGAGGGCTAGCTGGACTAGTATGAACTCCTTTGTAGACAAGGTATCTACCTCATCGCGGTCTGAGGCCTACAGGGGAAAAAATAAACCAAAAGTAAAACAAAATGAGTTAGTATAAAGTAACATCTCCTAAGCAGGCTGATAAAATCTTGCTTCCTTCAGATTTGAAAGTTCCAGCTGATTTGCTGATGTCTAATAACACACAGGCTCCAGTTAAAGCTTTTCCTCCATTTGAGTTATGTATGGAAACTGACATCTGTGATTTTTTTTTAACACCTGAAAAATGCAAATACTTACTGAAGATTTGAAGGGTAGCATTTATCATATTTGTCATATTTCATTTTCTCTCCATCTGCCCAACTTCATAAAAATTTTAAGTACTCTGCATCTGCAATGCTTCCCACTCTTTTTGTCAAGTAGGCTTGAAATTGGCCAATGGGTGCTGAATGTCAAAAGAAGGGAGTGCAGACTGGCACACAAGGAGCGGGTCACAAACTGAAGAAGACCGCAAACTGACACAGACAGTATGTAGCACTTTTTTCCACTGGCTTCAGACCAAAATGCAGATGCAAGGCAAAAGTTACAGAGAAAGCTACAAATAATACCCATTTTGATTATTTTGAGCTTAACTAAGACCCCACAGAACAAAGCACGGCCTTTCTCCAGTGACAATGGTTTAGAGTTGTATCCTGGGCAGCTATCTACATTTCGTTGGTATATGAATCACAGAATCACAGAATCTTCTAGGTTGGAAGGGACCTTAAAGATCATCTTGTGCAACCGTCAACCTAATTCTGACAAAAAATAAACACCCACAACAAACAAGAAGCAACATCATCACTAAACCATATCTCCCAGCACCACATCGACCTGTCTTTTGAACACCTCCAGGGATGGTACCTCAACTCCCTGGTGGTTGAGGCTAGGCATTGGTGAAAATGAAGGCCAGACGATGCAGAGTCAGATAAAATAATCTGCAGTTGGTACAAGGCAGTGAACAATCATACCAAAAATGGTTCTTTCAGCAAGAGAGGAACAAGAAGAAAGTCTCTGAAATGAGTGAAAGCCACTCCAAAATCTGCCTAAACAACTTCTCCAGTAGGTGTTGATAATCCGTGATTTAGGAAAGCTCAACATGACCCAGAAATGCATGCTTGCAGCACAGAAGGCCGACCATATCCTGGGCCGCATCAAAAGAATGTATCCAGCAAGTAGAGGGAGGTGATTCTCCCCCTCTACTCTGCTCTCATGAGATACCACCTGGATTACTGCGCCCAGTTCCGGAGTCCTCAGCACAAGAAGGACATGGACCTGTTGGAATGGGTCCAGCAGAGGGCCATGAAGATGATCAGAGGGCTGGAGCACCTCTCATATGAAAACAGGCTGAGAATGGGATTGTTCAGCCTGGAGAAGAGAAAGCTCTGGCGTGACCTTTATAGTGGCCTTTCATTATGTGAAGTGAGTCTACAAGAAAGCTGAAGAGGGACTTTTTACAAGGACATGCAGTGGTAGGATGAGGGGTAATGGTTTCAAACTGGAAGAAGGTAGATTCAGGTTAGACATCAGGGAGAAATTTTTCACACCTTTCCAGTGGTGATACACCGGAACAGGTTGCCCAGAGAAGTTGTGGAGGCCCCATCCCTGGAAGCTGGGTTGCTCAAACTCCCACAACATCCCTGGAAGTTAGGTTTCTCAAAGCCCCATCCTCAAAGCTACATGAGGCTTTAAGCAACATGGTCGAATGGTAGGTGTTCCTGCCCCTGGCAACAGGGTTGGAACCAGATGACCTTTAAGGTCCCTTCCAATTCTAACCATTTTGTGATTCTATGAATATACAAGATACTGCAACATAGGATTTATTTTAGGAACCATTAAAAAAGTAGACAACTCTTCACTACTTAAAAGTGGATTTTGTGGCTAGCTGTACTTCAAAGTAACCAAGCTATTTCCTGCATCTGAACAAACTACCATCACTCCTTTGGCATTAGTCTGACCTGTTGATTACATGCTTCCATCCATAGAAGTTGCACCAAATACGGCAGATAATGCAAAAACTATGATATCTGCTACTGTTTGGAATCCTCTCCTAGTCCTTTTTCCAGCAGTAAGCTACGGCAAAAGAAAACAGAATGGTATATAAGGAAGTGGAATGAAGAAAGAGTCATTTAGGATACTTTCGTCCATATTTGCTTCACGTGAAAACTTCCTGACTTACTCCAGAATCCTAGGTTCCGGTGCCTTATAAGGATTTCAAAAAGTCTTCAGTCAAAGCTAAAAGATCAAAGTGCCCAGAGGAAGTGCTTGGCCACTTACCACTTGTATTTCTTGAAGATAAATAATACCATTGGGCGATCCAGGGCTTCCAGCAAGGAAACAATTTGTATGCTGTGCTTTACAAAGGGAGCTGAGTGCATGCCAGAAACAAATAGTCTGTACTTATCTGATGTATTACTACTCAAATGGATAGCTTGACACAACTCAAAAAGATGAATAACAGAGACCACACAGGCTTTAAAAAGTCAATCTGTTCTCTCTCTCTCTGAACAAAGGTGGGATATCTCACCCCAGTATATTTCAGGCCTGTGCCAAAATGTTTCATTCAGCCATATGCACCCTGCACATCCTGGGACTGTCAGTCATAGGTATTAGTAATAATACTGTCTCAGTGTTCACTTAGGTTCTTCTTTATTTTAGAATAGAGTGTCTAAAGATCACAGTCAAGATTAGAGGCCAAACAGCCAGACCAATGTGCAGTGTGAAGAGTTTTACTGTCAGACCAATATCATCTCTGAACTCCAATTGTAATGTTTGCACTAGCCTACATGAAAAGCTGTAGGATCTCTGATACATGTTGTTCAATAATAAGAAGATTGAGAGATGATTTGAACACCAGTTATGTGAAAAAAGACATGACTTCTAACACAAGGTAGTTCTTTAATCTAGCTGATAAAGGCGTAACAAGATTCAAGAGGTGAAGCTAAAGAGATTAAGACAAGAAGTATTAATTACATTGTTAAAGGAAGGTGGTTAACCATTGAAGCAACGTATGCTGTGCCTTACTACATAAATCCATTTTTGAAGATTGAGGGTAAAATCCTGTCTCCAGTTAGACTCCTCAAGAAGTTTGGGAGGCATGCTAGATGTATGATATATGTATGTGTAGTTACATCTAACATGCCTAAATGGTGTGCGACCCAAAAGAATGTTGCTGGAGAAATCGCAGGTATCTACGTGACTTATTTTGCAGGTTGTGAGATCTGATCACCACAACTGTCCTGTGTTGTCTCAAACGCCTGGAATTACAGATAGCCTTTGCTGGCTGTTACAGCTAGCTACCCAAACAAGCAAACCTTGAGGGAAGTACCTAGAGGAGACAGAAAGACAAGATAGCTTGTCCACGACTAAAAAGATGGCCTCACCTTGACTAGACCGCTTCTCTTTCTGGTCTTAAAATGAATGTTCTCAAGTAGACTGTATTGTCTCTATCTGTGATTAGTTACGCATGTCTATTTGTGGAACATTTGACTTGTATTAAAGCTTTTAGCCCTTTTAGTAATTAGGATCTCATAGGATTTTGCTCAGAAACTGGGAAAAATCTGTTGTTAACTGACTTCTGAATTGTTAACTGTATGTGATTCAGGTCTGTATTTTGTTGCTGAGAGATGATATATTTGAACACTTTTCTACACCTATTCATTGAAGTTTTCCTAAAGCTCCAGCAGCTTGGTCCTTTAGGCACTTTTAGGAAAAGTATCATTAGACTTTAATTTTCTATCAGAAGATATTTAAAACTCACTGGGTTGCTTCATGAAGCCTGATGATCTGAGTGGTAAGGCAATACGCTGGTACTAAAAATAACTTAGATTCAGTGTTTGATGTGTCCCTGGCCCATAGTAGTTTGCCTTGGTCATGTGATATGATGTCCCTTTCTCCTAATACTCCTTACGTTGCCGTGGTAAGACATATAAAGTCAGAAAGGCCTACCTCCTGTACCATGACCACCTCTACATGAAAGAAAAGATGGGTTACAATTGTAGGTGACTCCCTTCTGAAGGGAATAGATGGTCCAATACACAAGATGGACCCCCCCAACCCTGCTTAGGGAAGTCTGCTGCCTCCCCAGGGCCTGGGTTAAGGACCCCTATGGGAAACTGCCCTCAGGGACAATGGAGCAGAACAGAGCTGGCAGATCTTTAAAGATACTCCTGATAGAGCACAAGACCTCTTGATGGGTGGGATTGAGAAAAGAAAGGAAGGCAAAAGACTGACAGGGCTGAATCAAGACCTGGTGGTCAAACTAAAGCGCAAGAAGGAAGGCTGTGTTTCCACAGCCAGTGGAAACAGAGAGGGGTATCCTGGGAAGAATATAGGGAAGCTGCCCTGTTGTGTAGAGGTGGGGTCAGGAAGACTAAGGTGCAGGTGGAGCTGAACTTGGGAAGGGATGGTTAGAATAATAATGATGGCTTCTAAAGTTATGTCAGCCAGAAAAAGGAAGGTGAAAGAAAGCATACCCCTACAATGAGCAAGACTGGCAGACTGGTAACAACAGACGAGGAGAAAGCTGAGGTACTTGACAACTCTTTGCCCCAGTCTTCACTGGCAACTTCTCTTCACACACCTCTCAAGTGGATGGACTGCAAGAGCAGGACTGGGGGACCAAAGTCCCTCCCACAGTAAGAGAAGATCGGGTTTGTGACCACCTGAAGAACCTGAACATATAGAAGTTTATGGGACCTGATGAGATGCATCCCAGAGTCTTGAGGGAAGTGGCTGATGCAGTTGCCAAGCCACTCTCCATGATATTTGAAAGGTCATGTCAGTCACGTGAAGTCCCCAGTGACTGGAAAAAGGGAAACATAGCACCCATTTTCAAAAAGGGTAGAAAGGAGAACCCTGGGAACTACTGACGTGTCAGCCTTACCTCTGTGCCTGGAAATATCACAGAACAGATCCTCCTCAACGGTATGCTGAGGCACTTCAAGGACATGGAGGTGATTCGTGACAGACAGCGTGGCTTCACCAAGGGCATGTCCTGCATGATCAGCTTGGTGGGTTTCTATGGTGGGGTGACTAAATCAGTGAACAAGGGAAGAGCTACAGATGTCTATCTGGACTTCTGTAAGGCCTTTGACATGGTCCCCCATAACATCCTTCTCTCAAAGTTCAAGAGGAATGGATTTGACGAGTGTACTGTTTGGTGGATGATGAATTGTTTGGATGGTCACATCCAGAGGCAGTGTTCAATGGCTCAATGTCCAGATGGAGATCAGTGACATAGCAGTTGGATCGAGTGTACCATCAGCAAGCCTGCAGATGACACCAAGCTGAGTGGTGCAGTCAGCACAACTGAGGGACAGCATGCCATCCAGAGGGAGCTGCACAGGCTCAAAAAGTGGGCTCGTGTGACCTTCATGAGGTTCAAGAAGATCAAGTGCAAGGTTCTGCACTTGTGTTGGGGCAACTCCCAGTATCAATGCAAGCTGGGGGATGAAGGGGTTAAGAGCAGCTCTGCCAAGAAGGACTTTGGACACAAGCTGGCAATGTGCATTCACAGCCCAGAAGGCCAACTGTACACTGGGATGCATCGAAAGAAGCATGGCCAGGAGACCAAGGGAGGTGATGCTGCCCCTCTACTCCACTCTGGTGAGACACCTGCCTGGGGTATTGCATTCAACTCTGGAGCCCTCAGGTACAAGAAAGAAGACATGGACATGTTGAAGTGGATCCAGAGGAGGACCACAAAGATGATCAGAGAGACAGAACACCTCTCCTATAAGGAAAGGCTGAGCGAGTTGGGGTTGCTCAGCCTTGAGAGGAGAAGGCTCTGGGTTGACCTTATTGTAGCCTTTCAGTACTTAAAGGGGACTTAGAAGAAAGATGGGGACAAACTTTTTAGCAGGCTCTGTTGTGAGAGGACTGGGGTAATGGTTTTAAACTAAAATAGGGTAGATTCAGACTAGATATAAAGTAGAAATTTTTTATGCTGAGCATGGTAAAACACAAGAACAGGTTTCCCAGAGAGGTGGAAGCTGCCCCAACCCTGGAAACATTCAAGGTTAGGTTGGATGGGGCTTTGAGCAACCTGATCTAGTTGAAGGTTCCCCTGCTCATTGTTGGGAGCTTAGAGTAGATGACCTTTAACGATCTCCTCCAAACCAAACTATTCTGTGATTCTATGTTTATGAATGTTGCAAATGTGCAGTTGTGACATTTTAAAATTAAAAAAATTCAAAAAAAGTACCACCAAAACCAAAAAGCAACTCATGAAATCTGCAATGAGAGGTGGTATTTTTGACTAGCCAGCTCCCATCACTGGAAGAAAGCAAATGAATTTTCAGGCACATAAATCTTTCACCTCCCATCTTTAAGTGGTATAGAGGATACAATTTGTCAGCACTAAAAGTGATCTACCTGTGATGCCTCACACAAAATCCCTTTTTGAATGCCTTCTCAGAAGACCTGTGGAGAGCTTTCCATGAGCTTTTCTTAATGGAATTTGCCTTGCAACAGTAAGGATGTCCTTCATAGCAACCAAAGAGGAACTTGAATGGATGTTTTCACGCAATCAGTCGTAGCATTTTATAAATGAAATAGTTCTGTGTGGGTGGCATTCTGCACTTGTATCCCATTAAGATGAATCATCACCACAGTGATAAATGAAGCTCTCGGGGGGGACCGTTAGTATTGTACCATATAATAGGGCTTCTCTGAAGAACTGAGTTGATGTGGACAGTGTGTGCAGACCCTGAGCAACAGAATTTAGTAAAGCTGAGTGCTCAACCTGGTTACAGCTGTGTCAATAAAAGGATGACTCACAATTCACTGTGTTCTTTAATTTTTGCCATGACACCAGATATTCAGCTTCATCTGGCACCATTCTTGACTGCCATTCCAGCAATTGTGGCAGTCTGTCTGCTGCAAATTAGCCTTTAAGTCTGGTCAATCCATGTCCCACCCTCCCTGGAGTTCCCATGTCCTTAAAACCCCTAACGAAACTCCCTTCTACTACAGATCATCTTATTTTCCTCCCAAACTCTACTTTCTTTCCCCTGACTGAAGGGCACAATGCTTTTCCTTAAAATCTATAGGTAGCAATCAAAGAGAAAACTCCAATAAACCAAACTTAAATTATTTTTATTTGGGCATTGTAGTGCTTCATTGCTTGTTTGCCTCTGGATCTCTTGAACTCTGCTCTTCCTTCCAGTGCCAGCCCCTTGATACTACCCTCAGCAGCAGGGATGAAGGTTCCTGTTCATATTTTCATCCTACACTACTTTCTCTCTCAACTCGAGATGTTTCAAGCAACTCAGTTACATCCCAGCTTCCAAGAACAGCCACAAGAACAAACACAGCCTTGTGACTTCCACAAATGCCAGGGTTAGGTTTATGCTCTTCTTCCCAGCCCTGTAAATGCTTTTGATAGCATTATTGCTATAACTCTTTCAAAAAAACGGATGGAACTGGGAGTGGCTGAGGCTGTAGTTCTCAGTCTGAATCTAGTCCTCTGTTAAAGACTTGGAAGAAGGTTACCTTCAAATTTTGGATACTTATTCTGTCTTCCCATCCTATTCAAATACATGTTTTCTAGAAAAGTAGACAGTCTTGGTGGCACCCAGGAGGGCTGTATTTTCATGTATGTTTCTCAGCCAATTTAATCTATTTCAAAACACGCTGCATGGATGTGTGCTTCATAAGTACACCCTAAATGTCCTCAGAACCTGCTAAGCACTTACCATTGCTTCAGAAAATAAAATTGTTTCATTTGAAGCACTGAAGAAAGAATATTTTCCATATGGCTTTTAGTTCCACACCAGAGGGACCTCTGTCATCTTCCAAGTATGCATCCATTCCTTTGTGTCTGCACTGCAAAATGAAGCCAGAATATACTCATCAACTGCTCTCCAATAAAGAGAGCTTGCTTTTTGTTATTTGAGTTGTTTTTTTTTTATTTGTTTTTTTTTAAACATGGAATGTGATCCTTATGGATCTACACCAGTTACTCATTAAGTAGCAACAAAAATTTCAAAGATATCCCACCATTCTTTTTTTCAGCACAGGTGTGAGCCCTGTCACAAACTCAGAGTAGTCTTTCACCTCTCAGGTAGGCAAGCATGTACAAATTAAGGTCAATTCCAGAGCTTCATGGACAGGAGAAGTCAAGCATCTAGATATCTCACTGGAAGCCTGAATTTGTGTTTTTGCAGATTGGTATAGTTGATAGAGGCTAGCTCACCTACCAGATAGTTTTTCAGATTTTCTGAAGTAGAATGTGAATTCCTTATGTCAGTCCAATGGGCAGAAATGTGGACTGAAATACGTGGCTTGAAGAGCTTCTCTGGGGCCTGTTTGCTACACATAATCTTGCATATGCTTCTATCCACTTTCCTTACTTCCATGCACTAAATACAAGGAAACGGGTTTGCCACCTGAGGCAGCACTCAGTGTCTTACAGCAGCTGTGCTGGTCTTAGCCTTCTTTTGCTGTTGTTTTCTCTTTTCAAACAGGATTTCTGTCATGAGTAAAAGTATCAGGAAAAAAAAGACAATACAAATGCCAGGAGTAAGTGTGGCCAGAACATATTGATCTCAGCCCACCCTTTCTTTCCTTTTGCTGGTGGGATGTATGGAGTTAGTCAGCTCTGAGACGCATCAGGGGCTCCTCTGGTTTTTGAAAGAAAAAAAAAGAAAATTAATATGGAACTACACTGCACATTTCTCCACTGTTGACACTCCTTCTCAAATCAAAAGGGTGAACTCTGAGAAGGAGTAGCTCCTCTGTTGGCTAGATCCACTACTCAAAGCTCACATGCCAGCCCAGTGAGAATAGCCACACCCCTAAGGGCAACCCCCAGCGTAAGAAACTTTATTTCATTGACAAAGTACACAATGTTCAGGGTCTAACACTGTGCATTGGTGGAGCTGGAGCAATAGGTTGGGACTGTGTCACATGGGAAAGTAGGGGAAAGTAAAATGTAAGCTCTGCTCAGAAAGAAAGAAACAGTTCTGTTAATGGAAGAGAGAAGTCGGGGTCTGTTTTGTAATACTGTGCAACACGAAAAGGTGTGGGATCTGTAGTGTAAACCAGAGTTACCCTGAAGAGCAGGCTGTCAAATCTACACACTGAATCAGATTCTCCATCAAAAAGAGGGCTTTCAGAGCCAAGACTCATTTCTACTTCCCCTGCTTCCAAACAAATCAATGATTGACTGAGACTCTAAATCCTAACTCCAGCACAGACAAAGAGCAAGGGAAGCATGGTTTGTTCTTTCATCTGTTATTCAAAACAGGCTGCCTATATCTCATCAACTATAGCTCTGCCTAGAGAGCTCTGAAAAAGTCAGTCTTGCATAAAGCACAAAACAGAGCTTCAAGTGTTATTTCATACAATAGTAAAATTCAACTTCTAGGCTTTTTTTGGTTTTGTTTATATTTATAGCATTCCACTGTTTCAGAAATACTCATAAATTGTCATACTCCAAAACCATGCCTGTGGCTGATTCCAACCACAGAACATAAAAGCCCACTTCTCCAAGTGCTAGTACAGCAATAATGCAGATGGGATTTCTCAGGAATGCTGCTGCTTTTCATGTGCTCTTGTACTGGTCAACGATGGCTAGAGGAAAAAAAACTGGAATTGACAAATCATAACCCAGAAAGACTCAAGTCTGGAAAAGCTAAACCTCTCATTCTTTGAAGCAAACAAACGATTTACTTCTATGATGTTGCCTTGTGTTGATTGCAACAGCCATCCAGAACATCTCTAAATATTTTTAAACAAATTATATTTGGTAATGACGAAACAGCTGTAAAAAAAAGTAGTGATATAATAAACAGAAATAAATTAAATTCTAACATTTAGTCCCTTGGGATATAGTTATAATTATTCTTGGTCATGTGGAAGTTGTAAAAATATGTGTAATGTTAACAGTATACTTTGGATAAAAGACATGCTTATTGCAAAAAAGCAGATCAAGCAGGAAGGAAACAACTATGGAATATATACAGTGGTACAGGCCACATGAGTGTATTGGCTAGTTTAAGAACATCATCTGTCATAGGAGTTACAGCTTGCATGTTTAGCCAAGATATTTCTGCCAGCTACGCTGTTGCTTTATAATTAACAAAGGAAGAACTATATTGAGGGTTTGGCTCGGGGTTGTTATCTTTCATATGTTAACAATTTCAGAGATTATTTATTTTTATTTTCTTTTTCTGTTTGTTTCTTTAGGGGATAGGGAAAGAAAGGGTGCTGGAAGATATAGAAGAAGGCCCCGTTTCCTGGCCCACCTCAGGCCTGTGGAATCTATCCCAGCAATCTGAGTTTGAATCAGAGGGTAACTTTTCAAAAAGCATGGTCTTGACTGAATTAAGCAAAATGAAGATGCATCCACTGGAGAATTTAATTTGGGCCAGGTATGTCTCTGGAAGATTTTGCCATCTATCCTTGATGTCTAGGCCCCATAATTACATTGGTAGTGAAATACCAAATAATGCCAAGGTGTTTGTGGTCACTAAGATTGGTTTATGCCATTTGGAAATATCATGAAGAAGAGCACAGTTTTGCATCCTCACAGTCACTGAAGGCACTTCACATTAGTCTATGTATTTTCTTTGGTATTTTTGTTTTGTGAACACAAATGAAAAGCAACTATTAGTCTCTTGGGGGTCAGTAAAATGTTTGAGCACTTGCTTGTCTTGAAGTACAAGTTGCTTAACTGATTTTAAAATGGCCACTTGATGACAATGATTTCCCGAGGAGATTTATTTCTGAAAATAAATGGTGGATCTCTTGGTAAGGCAAAATTTTCATGAAGTTTGTTAGGAGTGCTTATTTATGAAATACAAATTTCTGTGTCAAGTAACAGAAAAAATACGGGCTAGCTTGTCTCACATGTAACATCCAAAAAAGCACCTACAAGACAGAATGTAATGAATGACAAGCTGCAATCCAATTTACTATCATCCTAACAAACAAACCATTGAAGTCTTCTCAATAGAGAGCAAAGAAATATTAGTATTATACTGTGGACAGTTAACAAACATACACTTTGTTATCTATTCTATAAATGAGATTATTAAAAGTATTTCTTCTCCTTTTATCTCCGTATAGGAGAGTTGTCTTAAAGTTAAAATCTTCTGTACCTCCTCAGCCTCTGATACCTTCCAGATTCATTGGTTCGATGCCACAAAATTACCTGCACACCAAAATCAAGAATTTCATAGTTTTTAGTGCAAGGGGGAAATCTTTATGAGGGTTTTGTAGACAAAAACATGTGCACTTATATTCAGAGATGAGAAGCTTTAGATGAATAGGGCCTGCTTCATTGAGCTATCCAACTCATACAATAGAAATGGTAAGAAATAATATTCCATATACATTTGACAGATCATTCTTCAGTGAACATCAACCGTGCTTTGCAAACACCCATAAAAATAGTCATGGGAAACAACCCCACAAACCAGTGAAAAAAAAGCACTGGTGGAATTTAACTTTTTTAATAAAGAGCCTGCTAGTCAGATCTTTAACTCTCTTGACCTGGCCAGGGACACCAAGGTAAACAAGTAAAGCTTCTATAGGTATGTTGGTGATAAAAAGAAGAGTAGGGAAGATGGGGGGCCTCTCCAGAAGGAAATGGGAGACCTGGTCACCTGGGATATAGAGAAGGCTGATGTACTCAACTACTTTTTTGCCTCAGTCTTCATCAGCAAGTGTTCTCACCACAACACACAAATCATAGGAGGCAAAGGCAGGGACTGAGAGAATGAGGAACCATCCACTGTAGAGGAGGATCAGGTTCAAGACCATCTAAGGAACCTGAAGGTGCACAAGTCCACAGGACCTGATAAAATTCATCTGCTAGCCCTGCAGGAGCTGGCAGATGAAGTTGCTAAGCCACTATTCATTATATTTGAGAAGTCGTGGCAGTCTGGGAAAGGGGAAACATAACCCCCATTTTTAAAAAGGGAAAAAAGGAAGACCTGGGGGACTACAAGCTGGTCAGTCTCACCTCTGTGCCTGGCAAGATCATGGAGAATCCTGGAAACTATGTTAAAGCACATGGAAAATAAGGAGGTGATTTGTGACAGCCAACATGGCTTCACAAAGGGCAAATCATGCCTGATAAATCTGGTGGCCTTCTATGATGGTGTTACAGCATTGGTGGATAAAGGAAGAGCAAAAGGCATCAGTTACCTGGACTTGTGCAAAGTGTTTGACACTGTCCCACGTGACATCCTTTTCTCTAAATTGGAAAGACATAGATTTGATGGATGAACCATTCAGTGGATAAGAAATTGACTGAATAGCTGCACTCAAAGAGTTGCAGTCAACTGCTCAATGTCCAAGTGAAAGCCAGCAATGAGTGGTGTTCCTCAGGGGTCATTACTGGGACCAGCTCTGTTTAATATCTTTGTCGGTGACATGGACAGTAAAGGGCACCCTAAGCAAGCTGGCTGATGACACCAAGCCATGTAGTGTGGTTGGTGCACTTGAAGGGAAAGGATGCCATCCAGATGAACCTGGACAGGCTTGAGAAGTGGACCTGTGAGAACCTCTTGAAGTCCAAGAAGGCCAAGTGCAAGGTCCTGCACATGGATTGGGACAATCCCAAGCACAAATACAGGCTGGGCTGAGAATAGATTGAGAGCAGCTCTGCCAAGAAGCACTGAAGGGTGTTGGTTCATGAGAAGCTCAAGAGAACCCAGCAATGTGTGTTTGCAGCCTAGAAAGCCAGGTGTATCCTGGGCTGCATGAAAAGAAGTGTGGCCAGCAAGCCAAGAGAGGTGATTCTCCACCTCCCACCTGCTCTGCTGAGACCCCACCTGGAGTACTACATCCAGCTTTGGAGACTCCAACATAAGAAGGACACGGACCTGTTGGAGTGGGTCCAGAGGATGGCCATATGGATGATCAGAGGGATGGAGCACCTATCCTGTGAAGGCAGGCCGAGAGGCTTGTGGTTGTTTAGCCTGGAGAAGAGAAGGCTCCAGGAAGACTTTACAGAGGCTTTCCAGCACTTAAAGGGGACCTACAGGAAATATGGGGAGGGACTCTTTATCAGGGTCTATAGTGACAGGACGAGGGGTAATGGTTTTAAACTGAAAGAGGGGAGATTTAGATTAGATATTAGGAAAGACTTCTTTATTGTGAGGGTGGTGAGACACCAGAATAGGCAGCTCAGAGAAGTTGTGGATGCCCCATCCCTGGAAGTGTTCAAGACCAGGCTGGATGGGGCTTTGAGTAACCTGCTCTAGTGGGAGGTGTCCCAGCCCATGGCAGGGGGGTTAGTACTAGATGACCTATGACCTTTAAGGCCCTTTCCATCTCAAACCATTCTATAATTCTATGACACAAAGCATGGAAAAATTGCTATTATCTTAACTTTTACCTTAACTTTCTATTATGTCCTGGGACTGATTTTCTTATTTAAGTTCCTATAGTAAGGATAAATAAAACTTAATTTTTCTGGTTTGATTCGTCTTATTTCACAAGTTATTTAGCTTTTTTTTGAGGGGGGGAGTTATGGTTAACATCTTTTCTCAAATTAACAAAAACTTATTTTAAACTATTAAGAAAATGTTATGCAACTGAGGAAATTAGTATGTTTATTTGCATGCCTAGTTTATTTTTCCTTACTAGAGAATGGAAACCTCTGCCAAGTCCCCAAAATCTTGTCTCTCTGCAAAGTGTTGAAAGTTTCATATTTCAGAAAGCTGATACTCTGATGCCCTTTAGCAGCCACCTTCGTCTGCTTTTGCTGCCTCTTGTCTTTATTTCTAGCAGCGAGACATTTGAAGATCCTTGCTTTTTAAACCAGTGCAATCTGGATCAAATTGCTAGCTATTACATACTTCACCGTTATTTTTTATCCCCTTTTCATTTTCATTTTCATTTTCCCTTTCCCTTTCCTTTTTCTGCCTAAGTGGGACTGAATAGACAATAATGTTCAGGCCAACATACCAGGAGAAGGCAGTGCGTTTTATCCTCTCTTCGCTAACAGGCTAGTCCATCCCTTCAAATAAAGAACCCTTTTCAGGAGACTGAGGTAATTCAGGAATATATATATATATATGTATATATATTTAGGTGAAATCCAGTCAGTTTCAGTGAACAGGGCACACAGTTCGGATGCTGGAAGATGTCAGAAATAAAATGAAGAGACTAGAGGACACCTTCATGTGACTTACCAGCATTGGGAAAAATATGCACTGGACTACATCCCAAACAATGGGCTGGACCTGTAGATTGAGGAAATAAATTCATATGCTTTCACGTGGGAGTAGAATAGAATAGTTTAAAATTAAGATAATTTTGTTTAGATACAGCTATGCCATCACTCAGAACCAAGTGCAAAACAGATTCTGTGGTAATCCACCTAAAGCATGGTGGCTTATTGATGAAGTAATATTTGATCGAGTTCAGCTGTACCTTTCAAGTGCAGCCAGACTTTGCTGCCATATATTTTCAAATTTGAAAAAGAATGCAGAAATTTCTGGAATAGATTGGGAAGTGTTTAAAACTGCCCCAACTTTTTGTATGTGATTTTACGCAGTAGAGTAAAAATAACACATGGAAAGAACTTTTTTTTTCTTTTTTTTTTTTTTTTTTTTCTGTGACCACTGACTGTACATATTTCTCTGGTCCTTTCTGCCCTGCTATCTGCTGATAAAATGCACCACCATGCTCACAGTTGACAGTGTTCTCATCATTTCTGGGTGGCTACAGAAACACAGACAGAAGCACTGTATTATGTTATCCTTTCTGCTAATAAGGTTAATAGCTCAAGATATGTCATAGAACCCACATTGTCGTAGCATTATTAACATGCTCTGTCTATTGCCTATGCAAGAATATGGAGAAATATGATTAAATTCTGTGTTGGAAATTAAAACTTGAGCAAGATAGCCATGGTATTCTGTTCTGAAAGATCCATGTGTCTATTCAGTGGTTCTCTGTTGTTATACCTTTCAGTGTACACATTCTCTGAATTAAAGAATGTGGGCACCAGTATAAGCACAAACCTTACGTGAACTATTCTCAGCTTCCACAAAGACCCTGAATTTAATAATACAGTTAAGGAAAATTTATAAACTTACACTGCTTCAGTGCTACCAACAAGCCCACTAAAGCTACCCTCTAGAAAGAACTTTTTTGTTAAACAATATAGGCAAAATTTTTCTAGCATTCACATGGGCTTGTTCAGTTATCTGTGTGTAGATATACATATATGCTTTTTTTTTTCCCTATTGTAGTTATTGCTGGTAAGAATTCAAAGAGACCTGTGTTGTTTTCTATCTGCTGTGCATAATTTTCTGTGGTGATGAAAACACGGGATTTGTGGTGTTTTTTGAAAAAGCATTTTTATGAGCTAAATCATTTCTGAAAATCAGTTATATTAAACAACAAAAAAAGAGGAGACAGATAAAACAAAACAATAAGGAAAAGTAAAAAGTGACCAAACTTTACAATTTTTGCAATTTTACTTTTGCAAAATATAATTCAGAGTCCTGCTTTTATTATATACTAACAGTATATTATATTTACTCCTCTGATTTGCTCCACAAACTCTATCTTCAGCTATGACATGGGATTAGTGGTGGGGAATCTAAGAAAAAAAAGAGGAAATCAGGTGAGTTTAAAAACATTGGTGCACAGAGCACACAGAAATTTCAGTATGATGGATGAAGGCCATAAATTTTCATGTATCTTGTTTGTGTCTTCTATTCAAGAGCACATTATGGCTCCATGTTCCTAGTTTTGCTGTATAGTTTTTGGACAGATTGCAGTTACGGCAACTGTCTTGATTTATGCTAATGACCTTACTTGGAAGTAATCTCATTTGTATCAGTGGTTGTTCCAATAATCATTTGAATTATTGCCGGGAGATAAAGATATCCCTGAAGATATCCTCCTTCCAGCTGGATATGTGAGAAGGAGCTCACAGGTCTCGGCCATGGTATGAGGAGAAATACAGTAATTCGCATGTGCCTCACACTGATTAACAGCCTGTATTTTGGATTTTAAAGGAATTTGGCCTATTTTATTAGCTTACATAATATAACAATTATAGTTTATAACAATAAGATTGACAAAAATGTTTGCATTTAGACTTTTTTTTTTTTTTTAGAATTAGAAAACTGGGGACAAATAACAGCTGCTCATGAAGATAAAAACATTCTCTGAGCTAAAGTGGAAGATCCATCTTCTTAACTATGGAGCCAGGAATGATTCAAATTTTGGGAGGGGCAAGCATAGCAATCTTGTTAAAAATAGCCAGTGCCAGTACGGTAGATAAACAGGTATCTTGAAAATAGGTCCACATGGGAAGTTCAGAATTGTCATGCAACATGTTTCCATACAGTACTTCATTGTCAGTTCCAAAGCTGTGCCATCAATCCATCCCTCCTCGATTCTTTTGACAATGCAGTGTTGTACTGAATACAAAAGATGGTTTGATGTCCCTATTGATGATATGAAGGGTACAATGTCCCTTTGGGAAAGTGCCGGCAGAAGAAAGGCAAACCATCAGAGAACCAGAGCCTGATCCTCAGAGGCAAGAGAAAGACTTAATTTAATTATTATTTCCCTTTTAGTAATATCAGAGGGGGCTGGAAGGTGGCTACTTTATGCAAACAGAAGACAGGAGATTTGGGGAATCCAACAGTAGTTTAAAATTGGATCTCTGTCCACCCATGTGTTCTATTACAGTTGTTAGCTCTGGTACTTCGGCAGTAGCCCTTCAGCACAGCCAGGGGCTATATATATCTGGAATTATCTAGGAATGATGTATGTACAGATTGCAAACTTAAAATTTCTGTAGAAGAACACCAGGTAGGTTGAGCTGCAGTTAAGATTACAGGAGGTATACTTGGTTTGCCTACCCCTGCCAAATTTAAGAGTTTTCCCCAAAAGTGATTTGCCAGTTTTAATGACCCTGTAAGTCTACCAAAATTTATAACAATCAGAAACATAAGAGATACCTGTTATTTATATTGAATTACTTCCAGAAATTACTTGAGCAGTTATGTGAGGTAGCAGTGAAGATAATGCAGTAGAAATCTTCCTTTTATATAAGCCTAGTGCTTGAGGCCAGTCAGAAATGCTGGGTTCCAGAAGAAGTATACTTTGTTTTAAATCAGTTAAATTTCTCAATTAAAGAGCCATGTTTTTCCAAATAGTGATGTGAGACATTGCTAATACCCTGCTTTGGAAATTTTATACCTCTGAATTAAGAGAATGTGTGTGTGTATCTACTGTGTGTATATATATATGTGTATGTATGTGTATATATAAATATGTGTGGTTATATATATATATATGTAAATTTAATTGTAAAACTTCAAATGCTGATCTATTTTTCTTAATCTTTATCAGCTTTACTTGCCAGTTATGTTTCTTGTATATTCTGGCTCCCTATCCTGCAAACCTTGCCTTCATTCTGGGTTGAAAAAGAGGTTTGTAGTTAAGATGGTTAAATTAAAAATGTGAAAACACAATTTATTTCCTAGCATCACCACGCATTGCCTTGGCAGGTCTCCACCTCTCTCTGAACTCATTTATCCAATGCTGTAGATAGAGGATTCTTTTTCTTCNTATATATATATATATAAAAATTTAATTGTAAAACTTCAAATGCTGATCTATTTTTCTTAATCTTTATCAGCTTTACTTGCCAGTTATGTTTCTTGTATATTCTGGCTCCCTATCCTGCAAACCTTGCCTTCATTCTGGGTTGAAAAAAGAGGTTTGTAGTTAAGATGGTTAAATTAAAAATGTGAAAACACAATTTATTTCCTAGCATCACCACACATTGCCTTGGCAGGTCTCCAACTCTTTCTGAACTCATTTATCCAATGCTGTAGATAGAGGATTCTTTTTCTTCGCCTGACAAAGGAGGGATATCTTTTGTCCCCATGCTCACTGCCTTTGATCCCCAAACTCATTGCAATTTTCTTTCCACCTTCTTCACAGCTTAAGAATAATACATTAACATGCACTCTTGCACACAGTGAGTGTTTTAGAAGTTTACCCTCTGCCTGACCTAGAGACAGTAGGAGTCTGTGACAGTCCTGCTAAGGGATCTTCTCGCTTACAAGCAACAGCCATGTAAGTTTTTAGTACTGAGATCCCCAGTCCAGCCCTTTGTGTAGTCTGGGGAAGACAGCTATTTCACATTTATGTTCTAGCTATTTTATCTGTGCACATTTTTTTCCTCCTGCCAGCTCTTCATTCCTGGGGATATTTTAGGTTTCTCACCTTGGGAACAAACAACAACTTCTTTAAACAGCTTCAAAAATTTTAAGAAAATTGATTTTCTTTTTTAAAACCATTGATAAAATCATGTCAGATTGCTGCCTTTGAGCTGTTATTTCACAAAATAAAAACTCTGGGCCATACAAGAGAGTCTAAAAGCTTTCTGACTGCTGGAAAATGGGAGTTTTCTGAGTGGGTCTTTTATACCATTCAAATAATGGCACTGCTAGGTTTAAAAAATAATGTCTGTTTCTCTTTGCAAGCAATCTGTGCTTACATAAGAGCAGCCTTCTCTGTTTCCCTCCCTTCCTTCCTTCCTTCCTTCCTTCCTTCCTTCCTTCCTTCCTTCCTTCCTTCCTTCCTTCTGGTTTGTCTCAAAGGAAAGCCATAGCATCTGGGTGTTTTACACTGAGACCTCTTTGTACTTCTTGAACAATGCAGGAGAGATTTTATGATGAATATGTATGTGAAGTACTTACCAGAAGACATCTCAGGTTCATAATAAAGAAACTACTATCTTGAGATTTTAATGACATAAAAATGCTTTTCTTTTGAGATGATTGTAAAATGCTGAAAAAAATTAACTCTGCATTAGGGAAGAAAGTGGTGAAACCTTTTGCTACATATATGACAATTTTATAGGAGTTATTTAAAGTTTTTCTCCCCTCCTCCCTTCAAAGGTAAAATAAACAACTGTGAATGAGAATTACCTCATCATTTGACATTTGAAGTTGAACACTGTTTCACAACAAGAGCAGACATCCCCTGTGCCAGATTGTGAGCTCAGTCCCTGTTGCATGAAACAAGAGCTCAGGGACTGGACTGGTCACTGAGTCAGGAGAGCAGTTCTGGATTGACTCGGATAGCCACGGGATGGGGCTCCAAGTGCAGCAGTGCCATGTGTTTCCTTTACTTTCTGAAGGTTTGAGCACCTGTGCTCTAGCAACTTCCATTTGTCTTGATCACCCCGACAATTCAACCACACTTTCTTCTCTTTTTCCCACCTGTCTCCCCCTCTCTGAAAGTGCAGATCGTGTCATTTGGCTACCTTTTACTCTAACCCCACCGTCACTGAAGCTGACACTACATGCTCTTTGAATTAAAGGGGTTCAGAATGAATCCTCCCTTCCTCACTCCCCACATGCCTGAATGGGGTAAAGGTGTTTGGAGTTTTGGTTTTTCCTTGTTTTGTTTTTCTTCTGTGTTTAACCTACTGGCTTGGGTCAGTGAGGGCTAACATTGCAGCTACTATGGACAAACATGCCTACAGCAAGAGAAAGGGAAAGAAAGAAACATGGTTCAGTGGTTGCTTTACAGGCTTGGATGATGGAGGGGAGGGGAAAAAAAGCAAATATGTATGCTACTATGTTCACGAAAGAGAACCAAATGGCATACAAAATTCCTCTATTCTGTGCAGGCAGGGCGAGGCCAGAACCAATATTGGCATTAGGTAACCCAACCAGATGTTTCTCATGAAGTTACATTAGTTGAGGACTGGTAATGTCAAAAGGTATATGAGCTCGTGAATACACCAGTATGCTGGAACCTGATTTAATGTGACACACTCTTGTGTACCTGGAGATACCTGTGCATTTCCAACAGCAAGAAAAGGAACGGGGCTACATTTCTCCCCTCCTCTCCTGTGGTATTTAGAGTCTTCCCTTCATTCTTATTTATTCTGACAAAAAAGCTCCCTAGAAGGCTTCTGTTATTTGATGGTAATAAAACTATAAGGAAAGCAAAGAGCATCGTCAGACTTCAGCAGTTGTCAGGAAGGAAATGAGAACCAGATCTATTGCGGAACTATTTGAACACCTCAGTGCTACCGAGGCCACCTGTCCACATTTGCTATCACATTGCTATTACATTAACACCAGCCTGGAACCGCAGGCCACCTACATGTACTTCTGTTCCCAAGCACCTCTTGCCTATGCAGAGCCAGGTGAGCTCTACTTCCTGCAACTGGGACTCAGGCTGACTAACACTTAGCAGAGAATAGGAGATGTTTTCGTAAGGCATTTGTAAAGTATGTAGCCATCCACAAAAAGAAGAAGGTAGACTGTTTTTGTAGGAGAGGGTGCAAATCTCACAGTAGTAATTCTTTCTCTTGCAGCAGTTTAGGTCTGGGTAACCCCACAAACTTTATTTGAATCTACTCTCCTTTTTATGCCTCAGAGGGAGTTTTTTGTTCACACAATGAAAGACTTAGCTGGGCGTTGCAACTCTTCCAGTCCCTTTCCAGCAGGATTAAGTGTTCTCTTCATACAAAACTCAAACTGGGGCCAAAAAAAATGAGAGTAACACCACTCCTATGAGCTGCTTATGATGCCACATTTGTACATGCTTTGTTGTGCTTTCAGAAATCCCTTCTTTTCAGACCCAGTAGGTTCCTCAATGGTGATTGGATAATCCAGTAGATGGATGCAACACCAACTTCATCCATTAGTCTTGTTAGAGGTGAAGAAAGCGCCTCTAAACTAAAACTCATTACCGAGCTTGGGTTAAGTTAATGAGCAAAGACTCGGCTGCAGATTGGTCAATGATTTTAGCATGTTGTAACTAACAAATTGGGTGCAGTTTGAAAAACGCTTTAGAATTTTCCATTTTCTTGTTCTACAAACCCTCTCCAAAAGAGCGCAGAAGTTTTCTTTCAGCGGATGGCAGATCATAGTCCAAGTACAAGCAGGTTTCTGCCCAGGGCAGTGCACTTTCTGGGACCGCTCCACTCACCTCAGGTCTATGCAGTGTGTTTAAAGATGAGGTAAGTCAAGAGGGCAATTTCCCCTCAGCATTGTCCCATGCAGTACACCTGAGCCCAGTTTTGGGAAGTAGCTATAACGCTGTGACACCCACCCACGCAGCACACCGTGTCAGCCTGATGAACTGACACTTCATCCTTGCTCAGCTGTGGATGTTGCAACCGTGTCTCATGCTTGTCCTTTCAGGTAACAAGGAATAGGTAACTTCAGGTCTAGCAGCCTTTCCCAAACTCTTGCAATGAGCAATGAAAAATTCATTAAAATCAGTCAGACCATTTCCCCCCCCCAGATATATATATATATGCAATGGTGTGCCACCATTAGTTTCAGCTTTCTATTGATATTTAATTAATCCTTTTGTTTTTCTTTTACTATTGGGTGGAAGGTTATCTTCACTCTGATTTAATTCAACACATGACTAAAAAGTGAATCTAAAGGCAGGATGATCCCTGCTGGCAGTAGAAAGCCATGTTTAGCTTCCCTTTCCCTTATAAAAATGGAGTAATGGTGTCAGGTAACTCTCAATGGATGTCATGTTTTGGAGGGAAAAACTTCTCCATCAAAATATTTCATTTTTTAAACCAAAATATATTAAGGAAAAAAACAGTAATTTCAATAAAACCTTGTTTTAATGTGTTTCTTTCATAAAAGCATATGAAAACAGCTTTTCTTCAACATCATGAAAACCTCCCTTGTTTCTGAGGTTTTTGTGTTTAATTTTACAAGTATATATTTATCTTGTTTTTTACAGTGTAATAACTCAAACAGAATGCAGAAATTGAACAAATGAATCCATAAAGTAAGCTAAAATGGTTTGGTAAGATTTCAGAAAACAATTCTAAGGAGGAGAAATGGACATTTCCCAGAATTTTTATTTTAAAAATATCATACTAACTTTTCTGAAAAATCTTGGACTACTTTCTGATCAGTTTCCTCTCGATTTCAGAACATTTCAGATTTCAGAAGAAAGGTAGTGTTCTAGATCAGACTAACGTAACAAGAAAACCTCCCAACAAAACAAAAATAAATCAATGCAAAAAAAAACCCCACCCATATGACCATTGAAAACAGAAAAATGCAAAGAAAAAAACCAGGACTTTGTTAGCCTCCTGTTTTCCTAATCCACAGTTGTTGGTGCTGTGCAATCCAGTGGGTGAAGATTTGATTTTTTACTGTTTTAGAGTTCAGGCTTTGCTGGAATATCTCACTCTGACCGAGCTCCAGGGCCAGAGCTAATAAATTTGCCTTGGTTGGGACAACTTCATTCTCTTTTCGAGCATGTGTGCAGGTTCTTTCTGATGCCTCTGCATGCTTGGTTAGAGTCATATCTTCACGCAGCTTTTGGAAGTTCCTCTACAAGGAGCTACTGCAGAAATTTGATTCTCATTTCAATCCCTCTGCACAATGTTGAAACCTCACTGTCTCATTGTGTTTGCTAAGAGGAACGGCAGGGATGTTCTGTCCTGGGAATTTAGTTCCCTGGTAGCTGGCTTGCAAATGTACAGGGCACTGTTGATTCTGCCCAGGATGTGCACACTACAAGGAGCATTGGGTTCCCTAGGAGCATTGGGTTCCTTTGGTTCCCTAGGGGGTCAATGGACCCCACTGCTCCCCACAATCAACTACAGAATTGGATGATGTTCTTCTACGCCTTGTGTGTATCTAGTTCCTTCTGTGCCACACAAGGAGACCACTTTGGGACTTCAAAATCTCAGTAATCATCCCAAGTCAAAACCCAAAACCAAAATGCGAGTCAGCAAAAGAAATAATTTTTTAAAATAAATAAAACCTCAACCCAGGTGCACTTGCTCTGTTTCTTCATTTGAAAAAATATGCTGTGCTTTAAAAACACGCAACCACCTCAGGATCAGATCCTGGAGAGCTTCCAAAGATACTGGGTGCTATTTTTAAACCTGTTTCTTCCTTCTGCACCTGAGTGATGTGTCACAGGACACATACACATTGATCTCAGTCCTGTGAATATTTGATGAGAAATCACGCAACTTTTAAGAAATCCACATCCTAGAGAAAAGTTGTTTCCTGAATATCCATTATTCTTGTGGTCAAGTGAGACATTGAACAGTTTTAAGACTCGGCACTTTGCTTTATCCTCTCCCCTCCGCAATTTAGCAAAGGAATTGTTCTTGTATTGAGTTGCACAACAGATTTGGTTTGTTCCTGCTTGAACTCTGAATAATTCTACCAATTGAGGGAGTCATAGTCTCCTGAATGCACTTGCATTGTTTTCAGGGATTATGGTAGAAATGTCCCAAAAGTTCAAACAAATATACACGTCAAGCTTCACAGCTCTAGGAAAATTGATTTTATTATATATGCCACCAAATATTTAAGCAGTAAGGCAATATAAACACATAGCTGATTTTCTCAAATTTACACTGCGGCATTGGATCTCTCTTTAAGGAAGAGTAAACAGAAACCCTGTACCTTATCTCAATATCATCATTCATGGGAGAAACCATTTAGAGCAACTGCTAAAAGAACATGAAGAACATGAGATATTCACCTACGACCCACATGCACAAGGCCTGATTGTCTCCTGCCAGCAGAAGTATTCACCTGCTGATCCCTGTTTTGATGAAAATCCAGTACTTCTTGTTCAGATCTGAAGGCAGAGGGATTGTCTGGTAAGTGACTCAGGGAAACCTTGTAAGATTTCCTGTAGTCTCCACTGCCCTGAAGCTTGAGTCATGTCAATGCAGAAAAAGCAACTGTTTCTTGGGTTTCAAGACCTCAGGAACACAAAAGCTGCTATACAGAGGCTCCAATTTCATCAGAGACACCAAAGCCTGAAAGGAAGCCTCAGTAGCACTTTTCAAGAGGAGCAATGTTACTTGGAGGTAGGAAGGGCTGCTAAAAATGTAGCTGAGCCTTTCCCAGGCTTAGCCTCTACCTCCACTGAATATGCTATTCACCTCCATGGCACCATCTCGCATACGCTTTTAGGCACCTCCTCACCAAAAGTATACACAAAGGTGAAATATTTTTATAAAAAACAAAGTATGAAGGAGAACAAAAACATAGGATATTTTCAAATGGGTTAAGTGTTCGGTTGGGATTTAACTAGTAACCTCTCCTGAAGACAAGACACATGTGAGAAAGTTAAAGAAATACCCTTCGGTGAGCTTTGCATATGACCTTAATTGTTTCATGGGAAAATACGCTCCTGTTTCTGCATGTGGGGATTCCCTGGATGGAGCAGACCACCTTCCACCTTCCGTGACAAACAAGGCTGTCGCCCAGACAGCTGCTACGTAGCACTCAGGCTGCTTGTGCCTAGTTACAGAGCTGCCAGCTTCAGTCTTGAGCATTATGATTTATTTACCACTTGTGGAGGACTCTTCATATGCTTAGTTTAGCAGCAGGACCAGTTAGAGAGCAGTGACTTTTATACTTCTGAGCCATGGATGTTAATAAAATTAGGTGTATTAACAGAGGAACCCTGGCATTTAGGTCACACTGCTTTTATTTAAAAAATACTTAGATCTCATATATGTTGTGGTTGTTTTTTTTTTAAATACTGGTTTAAACATCAAGCTACTGTTATATCCTGGTAAGGAAAAAAAAATAATAAAGGAAGAAACATACTGTAACTTTAAACCATTCTTGATTTTAAGCCAAAGAGAGCCCTGTTGAAACGGACCATTCCATCTCTGCAGAGAAAACATTTAGGAGGTGGAAAACCAGAGCTGATCACTGGGGACTGGTATCTGTAACAGGCTGATGATCATCTGTGTCAACTCCAAATCCCAGCAGGTGGATACACACAGTTACGGCACCTTCCAGTAGACAGCTGGCACCTCTGTTAAATATTTTGTGGCGATACGTGAATGCAGAGATGACCACAAGAATGCACAACACATGCTGTGCCGAGATCTGATTTAACTGTCTGAAGCCAGGAGAAGCTCCACAGAGACTGCCGAGGACACGCGCTGCATAAAGCGGCTTTTGACTGCTCCGTGACTCAGAGGAAAACCCAGGACGCTCGTTATAAACTGTGGTAAGGTCACTTCTAAAAATGGATGTCCGCATTCCCTCTTTCACTTTTCTTTCTCAGTTAGCTCGGTGCAAGCCCTTCTTCCAAGGCCAGTGAAGCCGCTCCCTCCACCCCAGGCCCCACATGATGCCGTCAGCCCCGTGCCTTCTCGGCCCTGCTGGCAGGACGGAGTATGCCCAGGCAGGAGGCTGCCCTCGGTCCATCCAGGCTCTGAGAGGAAGGTGCTGCATTAAGGGCAGCTGTACAGTGACCTGAGATGCCTGGGGCTCATTAGCAGCTGGGCTGTGGTTCCCATGCCACGGCCGTCCTCACGGCCGGGCTGGGCGAGGGAAAACGCTCCCCAGTAATCTGAATAGCAGCTGTGAGGGACGGTGCTAAATGTGTACAAAGCAGGATCCAGCGGTGTGCCTGTGCCATTTCCAGCTGCCTGCTCACTTATTTTACAGGATCTGTGGCATCCCTGGAAAACTCACTAAGGTATAAATTTTGGGGCTGGCGTTCTTGCCCTATGAAAGTTTGGTTATACAGCTCATATCGTCAAGAAGCTGGCTACACTTCTGTTTAATCCCACACTGCCTTCTTCAAGCTGGTGCAAGTAAAAGGAAGAAGCAAGATCCAGCCTAACCTTACCACTCTCCTTCTCCAGTCTTTGCCCCTTCTCACTAAACCTACAGGTAACAAGAGGCACCACAAGAGGCTCGGTGCAGTTTTCAGGGATGCTATCTAGCCTACTCAACCTCAAGCCATCCAGGGTAATCTGTGTTACACCAATTACAGGCCAAGGAATTTCCTCTGGGAGGAACTGAGACAGTCAACAGCCAACAAGGCACTCTACGAGGGAGGGATTATAACCTGGACCAAAAATTTGCCTTCGACAGAGCCCTCTTCTCATGCTTAGACTATAACAGAAGCTACAGCTATGCTTCAGCCACTCTCTCTAAGTGCAATTGATCCGTGCTCTCTTCTCACCCTGAACCTTGTGCTCCAGAGCTGTATGGGTCTCTCCATGGCAGCTGAATAAGGGCTCCAGGTTCTCGTGGATGCATACAGAAACAGCAATTGGGCAACGGAAACCTGAAACACGCACCCAAGCCTCCTAATGAACTCCTTAGTGCAACACAGTTGAAGTGGCTTCAGTCCTATCTATTTCTTTCCTGCTTGAGCCCTCTTTTGTCCTTATATTGAGCTGTTACTGAATTCTTTATTCAGACTACTGAGAGCCCAGCAGATGATGGAGTGAAGGAAGAAACCGAGATGACCCTTAATACCTAGATATGCTTGTGCCATGCACGTGACAGAAGGAAGTGAAGTTGCAAGAATCAGTGAATATAAGCCAATGATATGTATCACTTTGTTCCCCGCATACAGACCTTGAATAAAACATTCCCAGATGTCTCCCATCATTAAGGACACTGTCCTTGCAGAGATTGACTTACTATTTAAGGCCAAGGAATAAAACTTCCCAAGTGCAGGGAACTTTGTTCAGTCCAAGGGGCTGTGCATTTATTTTTCTTGGGGAAGCAAACTTCCTTCAGGTTAACTGTTTGTAACTTGAAGTAAGGATCCCTCTCTGCCTAGTAACATTAATGCACACAGTAAAAGCAGCATGATCACCATACACAAACAAGTTTTTAACTACATCTCAGACATGGTTTGCTTTTTCCAAAAACGGTTGTCAGACCACAGCAACAATGCATTTTAAAAGTCTGTTTTTCTTAGCATACTCACAATATGCCTCAAACTTAATTTTTAGCCAAAGAAAGGGAGGAAACTGCTATATACCAGTGATAGATATGTGGAATGTTTTAATTCCTCAGCATCACCAGAATAATTTTCAGACCACAACCACCTCACAAGTCTAGCACACCATTTTAAACAGACACTCCAAAACCATAAAAAATCATAGAAGGCCAGATTGTGAACTTCATGGAGTTTCACCAGCTCAAGATGTCATCCAAATTCAATATATATTGCAGTCTGTTTATCTATCTAAGATAGGTTACAGCTTGATATAACCTTGCCAATGCTGTCAAGTGCTGGAATCTAAATATTTTGACTATGATGATTAAACGAGTAACATATCCTCACTTTCTAATAGTTTCTTAAATTTCATTTTATTAAGTATATACTGTAGGGAATAACCCTGCATTGGCAATGGAATTGACATGAAGAACTATTACTTTAAGAACCTCTTCATCTCACGTTTCCATGATTCCAAATGGATATCATTTTAATCTATTGGAGAGTGCATACTGTAGCTGATAACAGTAAACTTTGTGTTATTTTTTGCTAGGGCCAAAAATCAATCAACCAAAATTCTTTCCAAATTGATTTTATAACTTAGTTATAAATCTTCTGGGGAAAATGAAGAATAAAAGGAGAAAGAAAAAGGTTTATGAAGTAAACACTACAAGCCTCCATCTGGGAGCAACGATTCTGCAAATGGACATTGTTTTACCTAATCAATCAGGCTCATTAAACACAACAGGAATGTTTGTGATGTGTAATGGAGGAAAACTAGCAGTTGCTTAGGTCATCACTGGAGATTTTCCTACTGTGCAACAGATTCAATACTTTGCCCTTCCAGATTTCTAGATGTGTATTAAAGCATACATCAGAAAAAAGAGAAGAACCATGCATTCTGTGCCTGTTTTGCCTGATCAGCACAGGTTTGGAAAATTGATCTCATAGAAGCACAGTCTTTCCAGTAGTGCTGAACATTTTTGCACTGCTGTATCTAGGTTTTAGAAGCAGGACTTCTCAAGTTCATGGCTTAATTCAACTACTGCAAATCAGATACCCGTTTTGACCCAGAGAACATAGGGCCTTCTAGGTCACAAGAGGCCTTCTAGGTCACTAGAGGCTTTCTAGCCTCACTTGAGTCAGCTCCATATTTACCATCCAGTGAACACGATCAATGAATGTTCCCCCACAATTAACACTCATCTCAAGTTGTGGATTCACTTCGCATGAGCAACTCTTTCCAAGCCAGAAGTGTAATTATAGTTGTAGTTCAAAATGTTCCTCCTTTCATCTTCTCTGACCAAGTGAATGTAGAATTTGGTGAAAGGTTGCAATTACTGGCTAATTGTTATTTCAAGTTTTTTTCCTGTATTTTTGCCATTACACAAAATGTCTTCTTGACCTTCACAGAAGACATTAACAGTTAACTTCTCCACTTCAAGTTTCAAAATACTGTGATCTAATTTCAAATGTGTGCTGATAAGCAGCTGGTTATCTCCGCTGACCTCTAGTCATTCCCACTGGTCACTTAACACTATTGGGAAAATCTTCTGTTCATTTGGGTACTTTAGTAAAGATTTAAATGCCAAAATTTATATCTTACCTAGCCAAAAATCTTACAATCTATGAACTCTGCAATATTTCTGCCAATTCTCCTTTGGAGGCACAGATAGAAAAAAAAAATATTGTTTCTGTAAAGCAGGTAGCTGCTTGGAGATTTTTTTTTTTTGTGGGTGTGTGTTTTGTTTTGTTTTGCATATGTACAAGCAAATAATACTAGTGGACCAGCTTCTGTTGGAAGAAACCAGAATCACTCCTGTTGGTGCAGTGTCAAACAGTTCAGGAGGTTTGCAGTGAGAGCACTTTGTACACCACACAACTGCTCCTTCAGAAGCAAACAAACATGTGCTTCTTCCTGTAGCTTATCTCTGCCAAAGGCATTGTCTCCAGAGAAGGACTGGGCACCCCCTGTGGCCTCCATGCAATGCACAGCAGCTACTTGGAGCCATACGTGATAACACCATTTCCCCTTGTGGCACCTGGCTCTCTGCAGAGCTCTCTGCTGGAGGCCTGACACTTTGGCAGATCAGAGTTCCCAGTATCTCCCTTGTCAGCACGACTGCGCAGAATTACAGCCTGAGACTTCCTTCAAACATCACTATGTTAATGCCAAAGCTAATTTCCCATTTTATAGCAGAGATAATAATAATAATGTTAATAATATCCTATTATGGCTATACATGAAGTTTATTTGGGGTTCGGTGGCTTATTTCTTTTCCTTTCTTTTTGTGCTTTTTTCTTTTTCTTTTTCCTTTTCTACACTGATTTTCCTCTGTATTTCCCTCCTGAAAATTCTGATATGAACATATGCGGTAACCAAGACAAAGCAATTTTATGTTGAAAATTTTATGAAAGAAAAGTGCCATAAAAAGAAATTCACAAGAGTGCTTTACCCTCAGAATCACTGAAACCCATATTGCTCATTTCCATAGCAAAAAAGGGGGAGAACTGCCCATCTGCAGGCACTCCGTGCTGTGCTCCACATTTCACAGGGAATTTAGTGAGTCAGGGTGGTCCCTGGTGGAATGTGCAGGAAAGAGGCTAAAAAACAGTGAGCACTGAGCATCCATCCAACTCACTGAGGCTAACTGTAAGGCAAAGTTCATGATACCAGCCAGCTTCCAGTTTAGTAACTGGTTGGAGTGGACCCCTGTCTTTCTCCCGGAGAGCCAGTGCCCACCTGGCAGAGAGATGCAGGCTGTTCCTGGCAGTGCTGGTCCTCACCAGGAGCTGCACAACGTCTTTGCTCTTCTCTGTGCCTTTGCTGGAGTCTACGGCCTCTGCTCTTGCAAGGGAACGAAAGCTGCTAGGTTCTGCTGATCTGCAAGTCGCCTCTTGTTTAATACCTTGATAACCTGAGGGCGCTTGGTATAGAAAGTAAGTGGAAAGAAGAGACCAGTTTTAACATTGGCTCATTTTGGAGGCTCCTTTGGAAAGACCAGAGCTCTGATAATTTTTGTTTATATTTGCCTTCTCCTCTGGAAACAGATGATTTACTGCCGCTTGCAATGACAGTTTAGACCACATCATGAGCACCTAACAGCAGCTGGCTAGATTTACATTTTTAAAAAATTACATATATTCACAGAAAACAAGTCAGTTCACTGTGACACTGTATCAATTAACATGTTTTAAAAGATCAGATTGATGTCAATGAAAAATTTTTGCTTTTCAGCTTGACTAATACTGTAAAATTTTAAATTCTATTTGGGTCTTTATTTAAAAGAAGGTATCATGTTTAAAAATGTTTCTATCACAATTTCAAGTTAAGCTGTAAAATACCATAAAAATCTGCAAAAAGATTTTGAATTTTTTACAAGGGCATTTATTTTCTGAGACAATAAAGATCTAAAATACAGTAACAGAATTTTCTATTTTGGCAGCAGATAGTAACACGTAGTACAAAGCACATAAAAATATTTACTAAATTTTGCCTTAAATATTAGAAAGCTAAACATGCTTTTTATTGTTTTGGGCTTTATTCCATAAATTTCTCCTTCAACTTTTGAATTATGGTTTCGTCAGATTAACTTAGTCATGAAAAGGAAAGAGAAGAGTTTAAAGATGAGGTCATGCTGTATAATGTGAAATGAAAACACAGTCAACACCTAAATAACCTGATGTGTTCAGATAGAAGACCCTTTGTGTATAATCTCACAGCAATAAGGCTACCATAAAGCCCCTTCACAAATGTGCTCAAACATCCCAAAACCCCACACAGCACAATAGCTTGGGCTTCCAGTAAAAAACTTGAATGTTTTCAAACTTTTTTCGATAGAGTACATTACATCATCTTCAAGAGGTTTCAGTTGGTGGTGACAGGGTATGCATGAGCCGAATGCTTTTCACTCCGTAAACGATCAGGTTGCATATTTGTGTCAGTCGCAGTCACTGATTTGAAAGGACATCCAAGAAGCAGCTTTATTAATAGAGTGAAATGTAGGATGATGCTTTTGGTTATTAACTTTTTTTTCTTTGGTTATTTACAGCTGATTCTTTTACAAAAACTATTCTACATTGAGTTAGATGTTTACAACAACAACAACAACAAAAAAGGAAAAAGAAAGAAGACCCAAATATAGGTATTAGTTAAAAATACATTAATTTTAGGTCTTGAAAAATCTGAAAATTTCACAAAATCAGACATTACTCATGCCAGATCCTGTTATAAAGATAGCGTTTCCATCAGATAACAATTTTGGGGGGAGGAGGATGTGGAGAGAAAGGTAAAGTTTCACCAGCTCTGCTAAGAGTCTGTTGCACTGTCACATGCAGAGGCAGGAAATGTTTGTACACCTAGCCCCCAACAAGGTCCCCAAAACTGTGTCCCCAACTACTACAAATAATCCAGGCCCGCTGAACATGTGTACACCACTGAAGTAGGTCAGAACTGGTTCAATTGGAAGAAGCATTCAAAAAGCTGAGTTGCATAGTTAAACCATTCTCTTCTTTAAGTTGCATATTATGTATAAGCCTGCCCTTCTTTTTCATGAAACATGTAGTCTGCAAATAGCCTCTGTCTCCCAAGAAACGCTTTGAAGAAAGTTCTGTTTATACTTTCTTTCCCACCTGACCACTTTGCCCATATGTAAAATGAGTTGTTGTTATGTGTTGTCATGTGTTTCCATGCCGAAAGAACAAACATTACCAACTGGTCTGGAAAGACTTGCTTTAGAGGAAGGGAAGAGACAAAGAAAGAGCAAAAGAAAAATTCCTGTTGGAGCAAACAGAGGATACAGACTTGTGTGCATGGCCATACTCTGCTCTCTAACCAAAGCAGCCCCTGTTACCCTGAGACATCAGGCACCCTGGGCTACCATGGACAAAATCCCAGAAACACAGGAAAAACATACCTGCAGACACCACGGCTGCAGGTCCCACAGGACAAACCCATTTGCATGCTTTTGAACAAGATGGAGCAGAAAAAGAAGCATAGTAGCACTCACTTGTAGAGACATGCTTTTTTTTTATAATGAGCAAAGAGATCAAGAATAATTAGAAAAGATAAGTTGCTTAGCGTTTTAACTGCCTCCTCAGTAGAGTGCAATTACTGTCTCTTTTAGGTTTCTAAGGGCATCATTCTCCAGTTAGTTGCTGTTGTGAGCTCAGTTACTGCCCTGTGCATCTGCAGGGCACTCAGCAATCTGCAGTGCCCTCAGCTTACTACTACTGGCTTTGCACCTGACTATAAATTGCATCATGGAACAAGCTCAATCTGCATGTCAGGCAATATAAACCGACACAACAACCAAAACAGTTCAAAACTGCCTAATTTTATCTCCAGAAATTAACAAACGGAGCATTTTTTCAAGCCCACCAAATTCTGAACATGTATGGTCCCCGAGTTATTCACAAGTGACAAAGAAAAGCAAAGGCACTTACAAGGTTTTGTAATGGTGCTCTACAATGGCCATAGCGTGTTCATTTTTCAGGTCAGGAGCTCAAACACCCAGATATACATATGTGGATTGCAAACTACACAGAAGTATTGTCTCTCAACAGGTCAACCAGAGAGCTTCTCTGACGCGGTGTGGTGGAAAATGTCTGCTCAGTAATCAGGGCTCAGAAGACCCGGTTAAGACAAGAAAACTTGGAGCAGCTCTAAAGTTACAGGAGTATACCTGCAGCGAGACTGACTTGAGCAAATGGAAGAAAAAAAAAGTTTTCAGATCTCTCACTTCTCCATCCAGTCCTTTCCAGTAAAAGGGCCACACTAAGGCTTTCTCTATCCTTTGCCTAGTTGGCTCCTTTCCTTCCCCTCCCTTCTTCTCCACTTGTACCTTCCTCTCCCAGACCCATATTCCTTTCATAACTTCCTTCTATAGCTGACCCTGTCTTCCACTTGCTGTATTTCTCCTCATTTATACTTCTAGAGAAATATTTACTGATACCCCCACTGCAGTCATATCCTCCTTTCTTTCCTCAACTCCCCTCCATAATTCACACAGTATTTGTGACCCACACCCTATTCCCTTGCTCCCTGCCTCTCTGTTGCATCTGTCCTGGCAATGGATCATGAGCTAGTAAAGGACTTCATGTCATTCAGACCTCCCATTCACAATAATACAACAAAAATGGTCTTAGGTAAGCACTCATGTCTCATGGAAAGCACTCATGAAAAGTAAGCACTTTCCACAGATCTGCCTATTATTTTACCAGAAAAAATGCATCTTAGCATATGCTAAAGATCTCCTTCCACCTACATCAGCTTCCATTTTAAACTCTCCAAAGGACACTTTTTTTTTTCTAGTGGGTGCTCCTGAGCATATCAGCTTCAGCCCTTCCCTGCCCTTTTCAAGTGCAGAGAAGTCCCACGAGTATTGCAGCATCACATACTGCCTTTCCAGAGCTGCTTGTACTGCTGTCGGCACCAAACTGTTCTTGCAACTGGCTTTGAGCGTGAGGAAGACGGGCAGCCCTCTACCTTGCTGTGTATGGGTGCTAAGGGCATAGCAAACTCCACGTGAGGAAAGTATTTATTTTTGTGGCCTTCAGGGAAGTGCTTACACAGGAGCTATTGGATGCTAAGCTTGTGGGAAGCCCTCAGGCCCACAGAGGAGCGTTTGGAGACAGGGAGAGCTGCTGCCTCTTCAGGAGTCACCCCACTGCTCTCATCCTGCCTCTGGCACTGTGGAGCTCGAGTGCCCCATGCCCGTGTGCTGTAGCTGTAGGATGATGGAGAGGGAGGAAGGGGGAAACCCACAGACCCATTGCCTGTGCAGTTCAGCAGCGTGACTGTCTGATAATGATTAACAAGGCTCCTGATTTCCAGCTAATGATTTAATTCCGCAGCATGTCAACGTGTTACCTAACCTCCATCTGTCTTCCTGCATATACATGATATCTCCACGCAGTCCTTCATTTTCTATTGGCAGGATTATAGCACGTCTTTGGATAATGTTCCTAGGAATAAGCACATAAAGTTTGCCAGCTCAGTTCCCACAGAGATATGAGCCTGATTTGGAACATATCACTTGCTCTACCTGCTCCTCTATTTTCCACACACTGAACAACAACTTATTTCCTCAACACCACTTGAAATCCTTTCAACCTTCTTACTTGTAAATTACACCAGGAAAAACGAAGGTGAAATTCAACAGCTGTGTTTTGCAGCAGACAGCTAAAGGAAGGACAGAAGCAAACAAATACAGACAAAGAAAGTCATAAGCATTTTTAAAAAACCCACACACATTCACATGTCTTAGCAACTGAATGACATTGCCTGTAGGCATAGGTATATGTTGGTGATTTTGATGCCTGGATGGTAAAAAGAGCAAAGACCATTTTTTTACCCCTCTGAAGTCCTTTACAAGTCATGAACACAAAGTATGTCATCAGCAGACACCATGCACTGGTGTTTCCTTTAAGAAGAATGAATACACAGCATTTTCTCAAGGCTGCAATATGTTTCACTTGGAACACAGTTAAACTTTACTGGAAATGAGAGTCACACTATAGCTTTACAGAAGAAGCTTGGTCATTGCCATACTCCACAAAAAAGACATTGAAATGCTGGAGTGAGTCCAGAAAATGGCAACGAAGCTGGGGTGGGGTCTGGAGAACAAGTCTTATGAGGGGAGGCTAAGGAAGCTGGGGTTGTTCAGCCTGGAGAAAAGGAGGCTTTAAGGAGAGACCTTATCTGTCTCTACAACTCCCTGAAAGGAGGGTGTAGAGAGGCAGGGGTTGGTCTCTTCTCCCAAGTCACAGGTGACAGAACAAGAGGAAATGGCCTCAAGTTGAGCCAGGGGAAGTTCAGATTGGATATTAGGAAGGATTTTTACATGGAAGGGCTTAATAAGCATTGGAATGGGCTGCCCAGGGAAGCGGTTGAGTCACCATCCTTGGAAGTATTCAGAAGATGGGTTAACATAGTCCTTAGTGACATGGTTTAGTGATGGGGGTTTTTTTATTGGAGTTAGGTTGATGGTTGGACTAGATGATGGGAAAGGTCCCTTCCAACCTAGACATTTCTATGACTCCAGGATTCTATGTAACTCTATTCTCTTTAATTACTTATTTCTGTCAAATTTCTCCCTAAAAATGTCAATCAATCCATGTTTCCACTGGAAAAAAATAATAGTTGAACTGGAGAAATAGCAGAGATATGAAATCTTATGTATAACATTTGTAAACTAAAAATATTGACATTTTCAACTTTCAGAAATTGGAATGGGGAAAAAAAGCTGACCCTGTCCTTCCACATCTATCACCACATATGAAACATGCACTTAATAACCTTTTATTATTTTTTAACTAGTTGTTTTACTAGTGGTTAAGCAGGTGTGTCTCAGAAAAAAGTGAAACACAGAAAGTTGTTGGCCTCGGCAAGCAGCCATTTTGTGTTAACAATGATGAGATTAACAGCAAGAGAATCAGAGGTGGAGCTTTTTGAAAGCTTGTCAGATTTTTGTTTCACGTAAGCAAAGCAATGCGTGGGTGGTAAAAAACCAACCCTTGCTATAGGCAAACTTGAGAAATTCAACTCTAGAGTTAGAGATCAGTTACCTACACATTTTTTGTTATATCTGTATTATTGTGATTGACTAAAGAACCTGAGGCAGATAATCTGTTTGTGGATAGAAAATCTACTCGTGGCTTTAATCAACAATGAGGAAAGCCCAAGATCTTAAGAACTGGCTTACACTGACTGAAAGATCATCAGCTTTTCTACAGCTGAACTCCTCCAGTTTTGTTATAAGGTTGGGAAGATCATGAGATCACTGGTGTTCATGGCATCACTGTTGCTCACTTAATCAAGTAGAAGAAATGCTACCCTTAGACTGTACTTTGTTTTAATTAATTTCTGTAATTCACAAAGGGAGTGTTAGAAGTATTTACTAACATTAAGTTCTCTCACCAGACATACTACTGTTAATAGATAGTGGCCCATGGGATTGACATAACTAATCATAAACATAACCAGATCTCTCTAGTGTCAGAGGGTTATAATTTGTTTGAAACTAGAGGCAAAGATCTGTGGTGATTTTTATTTCTTCTGAAATTAATGATCCAACTTTAGTTCACTTTAGCCAAGGTCGTCTTGTGTTTCTCTACAGCTTTGGTAGAGGTTTTTAAAGAAGTGAGCTTTGATATCTTTAGTTCAGTCGTAAATGCTGCCAGTTCCTGAGAGTACTTTCAAGTTCCTACACTTCAGTAATTCCCTGGAAGTCAACAGCAATACTAGTGTGTCTGAGTCTTGGCAAGATTTATTCCTAAGACACCTGAATAAGCCAAATGATTTTATAAAGAGCCAAGCAATTGGTGCTTATGATAAACTTCAGCAAGCCAGTGTTAAAGAGACAGACGTTGTCTCTAAAATCTCAGTAAAAAAAGAGAAATAGCTGTCCCCAAAAACCCAAAATAACTGCAGTGTCGCAGCTGCTCCATCCAGAGCTGGGACCCAGGACTTCATCTCTGCTATCCCCACTCTTCACCCAATGCCTGAATAGTTAATTAAATGGGGATGCATCTACCAGTGTACACACAGTAGCAAGTTGGGGTAAATGTAGGAGTGTAGATGGACAGTGCAACAAAGCCAATCTAGCAGCTGGCTGCCTCCAAAATGGCCAGCTCTTCTTTTGCCCACTTTGCCCATTGGCCTAGTGTGAGCATCTTGTCTCACCCATCTGCAAGGCATCTTGAAGCACTAGGCTGGCAGAAGTTGAGTCCTACAGAAACAATGGGCTCACAGGCTGCTGGTGGCTCTCCTGGCACTAGAGCAGCAGTGAGTGGCAAAACATGCTAGGAGCGCATAGGTGGGGACATGCAGGACAGAGAAGCACTCCCTTGGGCAGTATCAGGCCTTGAGGTAGCTTTAGCTCCATCTTTAAACCACACAAATATCCGCGGGGATTGTTATAACTTCACCTGCCAAGAAGCGCAAACCAACTTGTTTGATAATGGACAGTTAGAAACCAACTTTTCTTTTCCCTCTGCTGTGGGCTCACTTTCTTCCTTTTTATCTGGCGTCCAGCATCTTAGCATGCAGCACACATGCCAGGAATAAGCATGCTCATCCGAGTCCAGTTCCTGGGGATCAGAACTGCTTTATTTAAGTCGGAGCTACCGTAACGCCCATCCTCAGCCTTGCGTACACCGGACCTGAATTATCTTACACGTGGCGTTTCTGGGTAGGATTTACTGCGGCTGTTCCATCTTCAATACAGCAAAATGCTAATCAACACATGTAATTAATTAGCGTCTATACGTAGGGCCTGAAGCCTTAATTAACATTCCTCTCTGATTAAATTATCACCGAGGATTCCAAGTCTCAGGTGAAACTGAGTGTCGGAAGTTTTTAGCTCTTGATTTTCCGCCCCCTTATCTCCCAGGACTTCAAAGTGAACATGAGGTCCGTTTCTCAAATCCAATGGAGCTTTGCCATGCCCCTTTTCTTCCCTGGCCATATCTCCCGGCAGCAAAAATCCTGCACTTCGCAGTTTTTCCTGTTTCACAGTCACTTGATGTCACCAGGCCTCTGTGAATTTGCTTTATAAAAGGCTTAAGATGCTAGCCCATTATTTTTCAATGTTATAAAGTCACTGGTTTTATATTTGTGACATTTCACAAAGATAAGGAAAGACAACCTCTACAGCAACACGAACAAATATCTCCAGCCACTTCGGCAAACCATGTTCACTGTAGCTTTTTGCTATCCTGTCCCTTGAAGTCAATTTCCCTGTCTAAAATAATCCTTTTGTGTCATTGTCATTGTTTGGATCTCCTGTTGTATTTTTGTCACCTATCTCCCAAGTGGTCCGACCTCTGAAAAGATAACTAGATGTAAGTCCAGCTAAATCTGTATTTGTAACTGCGAAGCTTTTCCCTCAAAATCAGCATGGTTTTGTACAGCTAAAAATCAAAAACATTCTAAATTACTACAGAAACTCACATGTTAGTTTACTGCACTTTGCTAAAATCTGGACAGTTCTTTTCAAAAACTAGGGTAGACATACTCCTGCCCAGCTGCCTCATGTGATGAACAAATGTGTCCAAGTATTGGATGAAGTGCTTGGAAAACTACCAGACTGAGATGATTAATAGTGAGGAAAGAGGTATTCACTCCTAGGTTCTCAGCCAAACTTCTTGCTGCCTAGAAGAGCTCGATGGCTTGATAGCTGACCTCAAGCTCTATAGTCCATGTGATTAATTTATTTTACTAACTGTGTTATCACCTCCTTCAAGGGGACTAGCCTAGGGTAAAACTAGCTCAGGGTAATGGGTCTGTAACCTCAAATTTTCAGAGATGCTGAACTAATGGGAACATCCAGAGGTTTCTCAATTATATAAGGCTATATACAACACAAAAAAATCTCATTTCAGCTACGCAAGCCAGAAAGGTTTCAAATACTAAAATTTTATTGTCCACAAGATAAAGAAAATAGCATAACTTTATCTCTTAGATTAAATGTATGTTGAGAAACGTGCTTTGGTAGCCATAGAGAATTTGTTACAGATATGCAAATATTTTCGTACAAAAATTGTATTGATTGAGATCGTTATTTTAGTAAATTGTGTGTTACATAAAGAAAACTGATTTGGCCTAGGTAATAGCTTCTGCTGATTTGCAACTTGCAAACGTTTTTGAGGTTTTGATTCTAGTCTTTGGAACTGTGAAAAATAAATGTTTCAAAATCTTGTAAATTTGCATAAGGTGGAGAGACAAATTTCCTTCTCATCTTCTCTGCTTATCTCTATCTTCATGTGAATTCTCATTCACCTTTTAGCTCATCTTTATTCTATATGTATTTCTTTTTCATCTTTTCATAGCTCTTCACAGCTAACCAAGCTTAATAAATTTCATTGTAGCTTGCTACTGCAGCTCTGTATCAAAAGGAAAACAAGTGTATAGGTTTAGTAATTAGTAAGTTGCATCATAGTGAGGGAAAGTAATAACTTATTACAAAATCTGGCTGAAAAACAAGACCGTACCTCCCACTTGATATGGTATCAGTGTAGCTTACAACGGGAAAATAATTTCATAAAGGATTTATTTCCTCAGAAAGTGTTGTTCTGGGAAAAGAACTAAAAACCCAACCGCCAACAGTATTTGCTACCTTTGAAAAGATACATGTTTCTGTGACAGGCAGAAGACTAAATATGTTTTATCCACCAGCTTAAATTTTCCTGAGGTATAACAACATCCTTCAAGCAAGCATTCCCCTAGACCTGCAGGTGTACCATTTGGGGCACTTTTCATTGCTTACCTCCTGCTTAGGCTCTTGAAAAAGAAGCATTGGCTGGTAAGCAGTTGCGGCAGAGGGGAGGGGATGTAAAGTAGGCTCCCAAAGCAGCAGGGAAAATGTGTGAAACACATGGACAGTTCTTCATAGAGAGGAAATGCTGATGCTGTTCTGTGGTCTGAGTTTGGCAAAGGATTGCAGTGTGAGGAGCAGATGGAGGCATATTCTTTCTTTTTCACCTGTAGCCTACTGCACAACCAGAAGCTGCTGCTGCCTGTAGTACCTCAGTGAACAAAGGTGATGTTTGACACCTCATACGGAAAAAAGTGCTGGGATAAAGAGAGTCAGATGGGCTTTCCCCTGTTGGTTGGGGCTGCTTGCTGATGTTATTTACAATGGCTCTCCAACTTTGCCTGCCCAGTTTGGATAACACCTGCCTTTCAAGTACTTATTCGTGATTTTTGGCAGCACAGTTAGAGCTATTTGCGATGATTATTCAGCAATTTCTAGAGCAGAATGTAGTGAATCATCTTTTGCAGTAAATATTTCTTTAAGAGGCTTGGGGTGTAAAGCCAGACTTGCTTGACATGTTCTGGTTAAGCCTCCATGCTGCTAAAGTTGATTGATGAGTCCTTAAAGAAGGGCACATCCCTGCCCCTCCTTTACAAGCACTTCCTACGTGATTGATAGTTGAGTCAGTGTTATGTTAAAGAGTCACCGTAGCTACAGACCTTAGCTCAGAGCACTCATCAATCACTGGCCAGGAAGATTTTGCTATCTATCTGTATGAGTGTATGAATGTGAAATACTCTTGCTTCATGTCCCACACGCGATCCCTAGTCAATTCTGAGTGCAGCCAAAGTCAGGCAGTAACTCTTATCACACAAATTGATTTATGCTTGCTTAACAGAGAAACATAGCCTGCTTAGGGGAGTGTTGGACAAGTTCCTAATAAGAAATCACCTCAAAAGCAGTATTAAGAAGACACATACAGCATTGGTGGTTAAGGTGGGTAACTGAAGTCACCACCAGTTTTCTTCAGTCACTGGCGGTTGAGAAAGAACTTGAAAGAAAGCAAAAAAAAAAAAAAAAAGAAATTTAAAGATGGTAAGGATAAACCCACATATCCCTCACCCTCCTGGTTTTCTCTGATGGATGATGCCTCAGTTCACAACTGCCAAACGTAAGGTAGTCTTTTACCTATGCCAAAGCCATCATGGGCCAGGTGGTCCCTCAGTGATAATAAAAGGCAAAAAAGGCAGACTCTGATACACTGTTCCTCATCTTTCTTGCTGAGGCTGAGGGTCAAAGGCAACACATTTTCTGTGAAATGACCACTGGGTTATGGGCTTTTTTTTGCAGAGCAGATAGATAGCAGTCGGTCTGAATCACTTGGCTGTCCTGTTGCTCCTCATTGGCAAACATTTTGGTTTCACAGCAGCGGGCCTTAATGAGATGCTGAAAGACATCCATAAATGCCTCCTTTTCTAAGTAAATATTTTTGTTGGACATTGTGATGCAGCAATATGACAGGTGCCATCTGTGATACCAGCCTTGCCCGTACACGGATAAGTACAAGTTTAATCCAAGTAATCCAAACCTTTGACATGGACTCAATCATTTTAAATTCAAACAATGCGTGAAAACAAGAAAACCTACATGTCAGACCAACCTACACAGAGTTTTCTGGAACTCCCCAGGTTCCAGCCCTGAAAAGTTAATTTCCTTTTGCCCCTTAAATCTCTATTCCATGCTGGGACATGACCCGCATGCATATTCCCTCTGTTTTAGTCTTTTATTTCTCTGTTCCTTTGCCACATATCTCAGATATTCCCTAATTTATTACCAGGAAACCAACAGGTGCTTGACAGATGGCAATTTGCCTGCTATTAATTGCTGGGAAACTGCTCACTCAGAGATCTTATCCCTTCGTTTTCTACTCCTTATACTAATTGGCATTCCTGATCGGTGATAAGGAAGAAGAATAATTAGATATAGATGGAGCATTTTGACTGATGCAATCCGCACAGCGAATGGCTGTGCAGCAGCAGTGGCCACGGCACAGGAGCTGGCAGGAAGCTTTGCACAGGGGCTGGTGCACGGCATGCAGAGAGGCAGAGAGCTGGTGAATTACTGTACGTGATTTCCAGAAATTACATATTTCCAGAGCTACCTGGGATATCCGTGAAAGCCAGAAGGGATCACTTCAGGAGGTATTAATTAGCATTGCCAAAGTCCCTTCTCCAGCCTCTGACGCCTTTGGGAGAGCGATGCCTCCAAAGACCTTTAAGCAAATTAAGCAGGCCCGTTACTGGAGGCAAGTAATGAGCTGTTAGCTGCAGCCAATCACTCCCCGGCGGAGCCGGCTTCCCAACACCTCCCTCCGAGAGGGGCAATCCCTGGCATCTCTGCAGGTGCTGTTTTGGCACAGACTATGTGCAGAATCCACGGGTGCCAGCCACCAGCACCCACACCCTCTGGTCTGGGCTCTGCAGGGCGAGTGGCTCTCCCGTTCACAGCAAGCAGTTTCACAAGCCCTGGTGCACATCTGCTGGGCTAGTACGAGTCAGGGGGGATCCCGGCCAGGCAGGACGACAGGCATGAACCACAGATGGGGCTGTTCGGGAAAGGGAATGTTTCTCAACAAGACTCTTCAGAAATATTTATTTTATGAGCGAAGATTAATATCCTTCAATTTGTTATGGAAAAAAAAAATAATAATGAAATATTGCATTGGGTAACTGTTTCAGACTTGTCTGCTGTGATAAATGTATAATGAATAAAAATCTGGAATTAGGCTAGGTCAGACAAGAAAAGTTTCCTGCGTGCTGACCAGTGGGATTTTAATGAAAATGGAAGTAGCACGTATTTTGCTAGGGTTTGGCTGTTTTCAAGGGGAATCAACATGCCCTTCAGGTAACAACAGTGTGAAAGTGGAACTCCATCCTGGCCTGCAGACAAAATATGTGGAAAGGTTACCTCAGGTTTGTTAATACTCCTTCACGCTTTCAAATGAGTGTCTTTTTTGTTTGTTTACACCCCTTCGGTTTTGGCCTTCTGTGACTCTTTCAATGAGCAGCATTGCTGACAGGAACATCGAACCTAAAGATGAATTCAAAGCCAATTGTGTGGAGTTTCAGCAAAACACCAGGTTCCAGTCCGCATCCAGAAATACTCTCCTGAGAAAGCCAATTCTGGAAGCCTGCCTCAGCTCATTTCGAAACAGAAATATACCATGTGATTATGCATATTTCCATCAAAGCAGCTCACATGGTACAGGCTAGATATTAAATAGCAAGACATGTTTACAAATAAATTACAAACCAAAAAAGAAAGTGAATGAAAGGATAGAGTTCTTCTAGCTACTGCTCTCCAGAGAAATACTCATCTGAGGATAGTAAGAACCCACCACCCTCTTTCTTTAGCTGTTTTTTTTTCCTCTTTCTCTCTCTCTCCTTTGCAGCCTTGTATCTGATGTCAGGAGCCTGTCCCACTGCAGCTTCTTAACGGACAAGAGAATGGATGCACTTTGAAGTCTGTAGTCACAGACTCTTTGCCAAAACAAGCAAGCAGTATGTTCACAAGCTGTTATAATCAGCTACAGCAAGCAACTAATTTTTCTTGCAGCAACTGAACCTAAGAGAGGACAAGGATTTGGCCTCCTTCATTCCTCCTTATTGCTTTTCAGTGTTCTCTTTTTCCTCCTCTTTTTTTTTTTTCTTTCCCTTAAATTATATTCCATGATTTTTAAAAAAAAAAACAAACCCAGATTTTTCCTTTTTTCTGCAAAATTAATCTACATAGAAGGATGACAACTTTTAAAAAATGCCTGTACTTCTTAAGGCCATGTGCTACAGAAATTTCTGTTGGGTCTGCAGCCTGTGCAGAAATCCTTATGAGATGAGAACTTTACTACTTGATAGATCCTAACTCTGGGTGGTATTCCACATGGTAGTCGCTGGAGGACTCATTCCATCTCAAAGGTGATGACAGAAGCCACATGGCTGCTACTGCAAAACAAAACAAAACAAAACATAACAGTTTCAAGAAGATAAAATAGTCTATCAGCTAATGAAGTCCTACAGTTGTCTGTGGTCCTGTGTTATGGAATAGTTGAGAATCTGGCCTTTGTTTTTTTTATGGATTTAACACTAAAAACTAGTGGAAGAGAAATGGAGATATGCAGTTGCTTTCAGGTAACATAAATGCATTTGTTTAATTTCTTGGAAGATTTCAGTTTCCTCACAGAATGTTCTACCTTCTTCTCACATATACTTAGCATTCATCCTTGCTTCTCCTGCAGATATGTTTACATTGGAGAGGAACCATTCCTAGAGATCCTAAAAGATTCATTCCCCCTGTGACAGGGAGTCCTACTGCATTTGAAGCTTCCTAAGTGCTCTTCCATCCTTTCTTTTGGGCTCCTTAGTACCAGCCTTCATAATGGTCTTGGTCTGTGCAACCTCCGAAGCTACAGGGAATACACAGGAATCCTCCAGCTAACCACTTGTGCTTGGCCTTTCTGAATTTCTTCTTGCCTGCATGAAAAAGAAAGAAAGAAAAAAAACTTTTAATCTGCTGTCCAGGAGATTTCTGCTGCTCAGGACCTGCCTGCAGTGCCAGGATGCATGTTACGTGGCTTGCTCTACCAACAGAGGCAATGGAAAGAAAGTCAGTTCGTTCCCTTCCTGCTCATTGTTTACTGAATTCACTTGTTCTTCAGAATCTCTTCATGTTCTTCAATCTCTTCGTTCTCTGTGGGCAATAGTATGAGGACTTGATTTTATTCCAGACCTCAAGCCACAGCAAAATCTAAACAGAAGCAGTGCTCAAGATCTTACTGAGTGAGAATTTATATGTACCCCTATATTTACTATTTCAGACACACAGTGCTTCAGAGTTGGTTTCTTCTCTGACCAGATTCAGTCTTTAACTAAAATGAATTTTTCAAAGCATCTGGCTCCTGGCCTAATGCTAGTCTAGGGGAAATGAGATGACCGCAGTGGTAATAATTTGTGTGTTGGGCTTTAAGTTAGATGTGGTTGTTCTATTCTCAGTTTATCTGAACATATGGACTTTCAAAAGCAGTGTGGTAACTATTTGCTTGGAAAGGCCACTGATTTCTTAGCGAGAAGGTTTATTCAATTTTCATTCAAATGTAAAAAATAAAAATAAGAATACTGCCAGCCAGCGTAACGTTAATCATCTCTGACTGGGTGTTGCACCGCTGGGGTAGCCAGGCACATGCTCGAGTTGTCAGGTTCAGTTTTCTTTCAGTTCCCCCTGATCGTTTCAGTCGGGACCAGTTCTCACCGCGGCTGCGCTGGCAGCGGCAGGCTTTTCAGGGAAGTCCTCCTCATCGCATGACTCAAGGATTATGAAATGGAAATACCTTTGACAGACGAACAGTCAGTCCCCCCTCCCGGGCACAGCCCTCTCCCGTTCTGCCCCCGCCGCTGAGCCCAGCGCAACGTGCCGGTGCTGGGGAGGGTGAGCCATGCCGTGGGATGGGGCTGGGACACCACGCAGCACTGCACAGAACTGCAGGGTTATTCCTCGCTCACAACTACTTCTGCAGGGGGGGGTAGTTCAGCTGCTTCTAAAGGAAAAGAAGGACTTCAGTCCTTCATGACCGTGGTCGGTCAGAATCAATTCTTTACACCCACAACGTGATAAAAGTGCAGTGTAAAAGTGCAGATGCCTGACTTTTTCAGGCATCTCGGTTGCTCCCCTTGGATTTCTGAAAGACCTTGAAAAGCAAACCAAGATTAACTCCGACTGCTAAAATATGACGGTCCAGACACAGTTATTCACTCCTTTATACCAGTCTTTTGATTTTCAGCCACGAAAATACATCAAACTGACAGAAGTTTCCAAAACTTCTCTTAATTTCCCCGATCAAGAAATTTAATAAGACAATATTTCTTACCTGTTTTCTTCCCAACAAATTTGCTTTGGCATTGTTCATATGCCTTGGGTGTTCACTTTCTAGATACACTCATGTAGATCAACTTTACAGTTGCAAGCAGGCATGGAACTTTTTATAAGGTCACACCTAAGCCTGCGTGAAGTTTAATAATACTTAAAAAAAGATCCTGATGACATATTGGTTTTCACCTCAACAAATCTCTTTTTCATGGATAATATTGGTTTCTAGAAATACTTCACTCAGTCTTAGAAATTCTATTTCACATCCAGAAGGCATTTAATAATTTTATAATTATATTTCTGAAAGGATTGTTGTGACCATTCAAATTTGCAGCTTTTTTTTTTTTTTTAAATTGGCATCTTCCTAAAAACAAAACTCAGGAAGTCATTTTTTTGAAGCATGCTCAACATCCTGTTATTTTATCTCACAGCTGTGGATCTTCTGTGGAATAGAAATTGCTGCCTCTCAAAGATCTCTGATAACTTATCATTACTTGCTAAAATATCGCTGACATAAAAATGCAAAGCCCATTCAGACTGTATGAAAATAATTCTGAAAAGTATTGAAAAGTCATAATTTTGCTCCGTATTGTGGTTTCATTTATACCTGCATAAATTGCTGGAAAAATCTGACCCTGACAATTTGATTTGTGCTTTCCTCCGCCAGGCCAGTGAGGTTTGCACCTTACAGAGAGAGACAGTGCCATCAGCCACGACTGGTTGATCACAATGGAGGGAAAAAGCTTGCATTTTACCTTGTTAATTAATCCTGCCAGAAAAAAGATGTTTTCCAAGCCTTTACAAGCAATGCATAAGTAGAAGAACTATGTGCTCCTCTGGGATTTTGCAAAGAGAAAGGTCAAATTCCCCTGGTGCGTTTATGGACTCAGTTGCTTCTGCTGCTGATGCTTTGTGAGCCTCGAATGTCTGAAGCTGCAAACAGAAGCAGGGGTCAGGTCTGATCTGCCAGAGGCTGGCCCTGCCAGTTGGCTTTTTTCGCTTTCATGCGTTATACTAAAATCGTACTAAAAATGGCAGTGGCTTTATTTTTGCTTTTCAGTGGGTAACATTACATTCTGATTTACCCATTGAAGAATACACATTAAAATGCAAATGCATAGAATGTAAAGGAGACTGGATCAAATCCACTCTGAGTGTGAAAGGTTTTTTTGTATATTTTATATATACACACACATATATATGTTTTATACACATACTTTATAAATATGTCTTCCTCCTCTGTTTTGGCAAAGCTTTTCTTATCTTTGTCTCCAAGTCTGTTAAGTTTTGTCTAGATAACAACAAGTGTGAGATTAAACAGACCTTAGACCACAAAGAACATTGGAACTAAAATATGTGGGATTGTTCCTCAAAAAAAAAATAAATATATTACTAGAAAGTTCAACCCTTGTTTAAATCACTGATCCATGGCAAGATAAACTCATTTTAGCTAATCTAGCTGTTTTCTGTGCTTTGCTGATTTTTCATCTCTTTCAGCGAAAAAAGATTTGGAGGAATATATTTTCTTCTATATATCAACTGAGGAAGAAGATGATTGCACCTGTTTTTATGCTCCATGGACAGCTCCTTTTTCAGACTGAATCCCATACTGTAAAGAAATTGAGTAGTAGTCCCTTGAATAGCCTCTCTTCCAAAACCTTATCCTCTATTGCAGTAGTTACTAAACCTGACAGAACAATATACCATACAAGTAGCTAGGTTATTGATGATAAATTACAGGCAGTAATGACACTGAATTGAAATCCAGTAACAAAAGCCCTTTCCACTGCCACTCCACTTTATTCTCTGTCAAAGTCCTATCAAGAAAGCAGCTTCCAATCTCTTTAATATTGCCCCGGATTCAGTTCAGTATTTGGTTTAATACTTTCAATCTAGGGCAGGATTTTGGGCTTTGCACCTAATTTATTTAATAGTTGTCACTGGTGACCTGTAACCGATCACATGGGGATGATGCAAATGGGTATTTCCTCAGTGGATCGGATGATTAGCATTTTCCTTCCCTTCACAAAGTCAAGTGGAATTCATGAAAGGTATTAACATAGAAGAAACCGTGGGGATTCTTTTAAGGTTGAGTAGAACAGTTGCACCTTTAACCCTAGCAGCAGAGAATGGAGGACAGGACAAGACTGCACGTGGCAGCTAACCAAGAGCTGCCACTTCCATGAAAATGTGCAAGTGCTTTAAGATGTTGGGTATTTTTTACATCATCATTAGTCAGCACTACCTTACTCATTAAAATCTCAGCTCAGTCAAAGAGAAACTAAAAGAATTGAGTAAACTGTTTTTGACTGGGAACTAAACTCAGGTCCTCTCCTTTAAACCGAGTAGACATGGAGTCTTCCTCACTCGAGAGACACCACTGATTCAGAGTGTTGCTTTGGTCCCAAAACAGAGGAAACAAAGGTGGGAGGAACTGTTTTGCTCTTGTACTTCTTGTTTCTTAGTCTGGCCACAACTAGGAAGTAGGGAGATAGGCATGGTGACCACGGGTCCTTTAACAGGTCTGCAAAAACTACTCCCTCCTTTTAGGACCTTTTCCTTCCCCCTGTCTCCTGACTCTCTATGCCACCTGGCAAGCTATTCTATCTCCCCAAGGACCCATTAGGCTTCGCAATACCTGAAATTCATCAAACTTGGCCAGCTCGTGGAATTATCTGATGATATAAATTCTACGTGCTGAAATATATGAAGAAGAGGCTTCCAGTTTGAGGCTAAGCAATATAAGATTATGAAAAAAGAAAACACATTCATTGGCAAGGATTAAGTGGCTGTGACATAGGAAAGGAATGAAGCACTGTAGCTGTCCAGTTTTGTACTGTTTACCATAATGATAGTCTCTGGACAGACACTTAGCATTATTGAAAGCTCTGGCATGATTTTTCAAGTGACCACAACCTGAACAATGTCTTCTCTTATTGCTGTAATGACATTGAAAATTCATAGCTAATTTCTGTGATTTGTTATCATATGGGTGGATCTGGAAATTTCTTAGACTTCTGCTATCTACAATTAATTTTTCCCATCGCGACAATCTAAATCCTCCCAAACACAAACAGTTTTGCACATAATTAATTTCAAGCTCTTAAGTTTACAGACATGCTGTTGTGCATAAAGCGAAGCACAAATGTAACTGGGGCTGGATCCAGGCCACCAATTCTTTGCCTAGAAAATCTCTGATCGCTGCAAAGGAGCCCATAGCACGACCGTTTTGGCCAACGCACAAATATTTTGGCTGGGAATGTGGCTGTGACATCTCCTGAGAGCTGTCCCCAGCCTCCTGCTGCTCCTCTTTCCCCTTTGCGCTGCAGGCTGGGGTGATGATCTGCTGGCGAAGAGTCGGGGTGCAGTGGTCGTGGTGTCACTCTGTCCTCTTGCCACAGCACATCTGGAAAGCAAAGCCCAGCTGGGGAGCGTAGCTCTGCAGGAAAGTGGCAGGCATGTGGGAAAGCAGGCAACCAGTAAGGCAGGGCAGCAGGACCAAGGGCAAAATTTTTAAATAACTTATTTTATTTATTTAATTCTTATTTTATCTATTTAATTAAGCTCTTCATTTTGGCCAAAAATCTCCAAAACAAAAGCAACCAAAAAAAAAAAAAACCTTCAAAATAAAATTTTCTTGTATGGGGTCATGGCTTTTATGTTGTTTCTTAAAAGACAGGAGAATTAACAATAAAAAAAGCACCTTTTGTTAAAATGGTGTGTTCAGTATGAAAACTAAAATGAAACCATATCTTAGAAGACTGTTTCAGCCATTTTTTTTTTTGGGGGGGGGACACCTGATAGTTACTACTGTTTGCACTCCAGTTATTTACCTTGTGTTACAAATCAGATAATCACAATATTTTGTAAGAACAAGAAATGAATCTAAGGCCCCACCTAATCCAGACAGGTGATGTCACTGGATGTGGTAATCTCAGGCCGTCACCTACCATCCATCTCGTAATACAATTACCATGCCTACTACTTTGTCGACTATGCTTATGCAACATATATCAAAACCTACTTTGAAAACAGAATCTATATGTAATTTACAGCTGGAGTGTAGAAAATGGGGGTGGGCGTGTGTGTGGTTGGGAGGCACACAGGGGAAGGAAAGAGGCAGAGGATAAATAGGGGAGAGGGAGGCAGGGTGGCTGGCTCTGTGTTTGGGTTCCAGAAAAGCTTTAGAGGTTTCTCTGCGTCAGGTAAGTCAGGCAAAGACTCCTGCCAAGGGTGCATAATTGGGCTGCTATGACACTGAAAGGCAAGTAGCCACACTGCTGTTCCATATTTAACAGTGATAGGAATATCATTATAAAAAATGAAATTAATCTCGTCTTCTCTCTAATTTGTCATTTCTTTAAAGAGAGGTTCTTTACACATTCACATTGCATGTGTTTAAATTTAGTTTATGCCTCCCCAACCCTTTTTTTTTTAATTAAGGAAAGCAAGCATTTTATTTTATACATTAAATTTATAAGAAAATCTACATGCTACAGCACAACTTTGTGGTCAATATTGAATCCTTCCGGTGTGCATTTGTAGGACACAAGAGGTCCTAGCCAGAGAAGTTGACTGCAAATAAGAAAACAGCATGAACACTTCAGCTGGGATTTGTGAGTGAGATAGAGGAAACAGTGGGAAAAATTGCGGGAATCAGGTTGATGAACATAATATTAGTTATTTATAAGTACCGAATTCTTTGAAAAATAAGGAATAATAATAATTTGCATCAACAGAGTAATTTATATCACCATAGCAAGGGGCAGAATGAATAGCACTAGCATGTATCTGGATGCCTTGTGCCTCTAATTGGTCTGCTTTCCATTTCTATGGAGGAGACCAGAAAACAAGCAACAGTGACTCCTAAATCTTCAGTCTGGGGGCAAGCCCCATTCCTCACAAAGTTAACAGAAACAGTGCATCAGTTAAATCTCCTGCTCACAGGGACCACACCTTTAGTCTTCCTGCACTGCACGCTTCCAGGAAATTTGCATAAAGGTGATTTTGCCAGAAAGCAGCAGCTTCCTAATGTGCTCAGCATAACAGCCTAGCAGTTGCCTATTCACAGTACAGTATCAAAACTTAGCTCCGTTGTTTCTTATGGAATTTCTCAAGAGAAGACAACCAGCAGTAAAACAGGCTAGACTTATACATTTTAGAAGATCGGTATTCAAAAAACTTTCAGTCCAGCCAAAATTGTAATGATTTCTGTTTTACACTTAGTGATAAAGCTGACTTGAATCTTATAGCAACGGAAGATTCTTAGCTCTATCCTTACACTGTACCCAATAGGAAATAATATAAAATCCCAAACACATGGTGTAATTTCCAGTAGACATAAAAGGACTATGTTTTTTCAAACAATGGAATAATCAGCTGTACATAAATGACTACTCCCACTGAAGGCCACCATTGCCAAGGCAAAGATGGGATTAGTCGTATCTTCTTCCTGCTTTGTACCATTTGTGTGGGGAATCCATCCGTTGGCTCACTCTGCTGCATGCCGGGGTGGTCTGGACCATTTGGAGATCAAGCTGCCTTGGCACTAGTATGTCTGTGAGTGGATCAGGTTATTCTGAAATGTTTTTAAACTGGCAGGATGCTATGCTCCCTGGAAAGCTTTACTCTATGTGAAATAATAGCTTGTGAGAGCTGAGAGCTTGAAAACACAAGGTCAGCTTAAGAAATCTAGCATTTTCTTCCTAAGAAAATTTACTGCTGTGAATCAGGAGGACTTTCTTAGCACATGAAATCTAGTAGATACCTGTTCATGTTGAAATGATTTCACTGTTCTTGAAACAGGCTTCAGTGCCCGACAAAACACTTCCTTACAGTAGATAGGTGTTATCTTAGCCACAAAAATTTGTGTAGGTTCATCTGAGATAATAAGATGCTTACTCACAGGCTTAAAACAGTTCAAAGCTGGGTTTTGTGCCAGTACATCTGCAGGTCTACCTCTCCAAACTCATAAAACTTGGTAGAAACAGAAAGGGGAAAAAAGAAGGAGAAATGTGGTAACAGAATCAAGCTTTCATTTACTCAGACCTAATCTCATGCTGACTGGTGTTATTTCTTCACCTTTGGTAAACTTTTACTTTTCTAAACAGGTGAAATTCACAGAAGAACCTAGATCCATGTCCAGATTAATACTACTCATTGTAAACTGGTATTTGTTGCTCGTCTTACAATAAACATCTACATGAAAACAGAATACTGTGAAAAAAAATTGAAATTTATATTGACATTTTATTTTTTACCCTAACCTAACAAATGTTATGTGTATTTCTGTGATATTTCTACATAGCATGCCTTCTATATAGAGGGCAAGACTACAGAAGAATACTACTGTTAGCAGTGTGCTGCTAAAATAATAATAATGCATTCCACAGATATGATTACTGCGCCTGCACTGTGAAGTCTTGACATTTTCAGAAACGAGGAGGAATGCAAACAAAATATCTGGTGGGGCAGTGCATGATTCTGGCACCGAAAGCATCTGGAATAACCTGAAATCTAAAGACAAGTAGTTTAAAAACAGAAAAGAAACTGAACATTGTAGTTTAGTTTCGGAGATGTTGACTTTGCATCCAGGAACCTCAGAACCAGACTCAAAATTGAGTTGGGAACACAGCAAAATTTCGATTGTTTTTGGTGAGCGATATAGAGCATTCACAGCTTTGTACAATATGATCCTGGGATCCTGCATATTTCAGAGAACCAGCACACAGATGAGACTGGAAGGGACCTCTGGAGATCATCTAGTCCGACCCCTCTGCCCAAGCAGGGTCAGTACTGCAGTCTGCTCAGGGCCATCTCCAGGCTGGTTTTGAGTATCTCCACAGATGCAGCCTCCACAAACTCTCTGGGCAACCTGTTTTGGTGTCCAACCAGGTGGTTAGGTATTTTTATATTTAAGTGAAATTTTCTGTATTTCTCTTTGTGCCCATTGCTTCTTGTCCTTCACTAGGTACTGGGAAGTTTCTGGCTCTGCCTTCTTTACACCCTCCCACCAGGTACTTGTACACATTATTACATGTATTAGTTTACATACATCTCCCACCAAGACACAAAATCCCTCGTTGCTTCTCCTTCAATAAACCTCCATCAAAGAGGGAATATTTGAAGCTTTGGTAAATACGCTCAGTGAAGTAACACTTGCGAAAACAGATGGTTTTTATCATCCTATTTCTGGCAAAGTCTCTCACACTGGGGATTTTATCTCATGCACTATGAACAGTGTCATGCACATGTTAGAATACCCCTGCGGATTGGTTTATGTGGGTATAGCCAGCTGCCAATTCAAACAGTGTGTGACAGAAATGGAGAGGTCTTTTTCATAGGAATGATGAGGAAAGTCCTGTGGCAGTCCATCTGACTTTACCAAGATGTTTCCACTCTCGGAGTTAAATAGAAATTAAAAAGTCATGTAATTATATCGGAAAAACAAAGATGGTCCAGGTGTTTTAAAGCACAGTTCTTGCAGAGGATTTGTTTTTAATAAAGAGATTTGGTTTTGTCCAAATGTCTTTTTTTTTTTTTAATTTCCTTTTTTTTTTTGGTTTTAAATTCACCTTGTTATTTTTCCTCCCCACAAAAAGAAAAAAAAAAGAGTGAAGGTAAGTTTTCCCATCCTTTCCCTGACTTGCCGATTTTTGGTTGTTTTTTATTTTTTCCTAAGAGGTCTTCCACAGAGAAAGCCTGATTCAGACCTAACAAAAACCGAATATGTAGGGAACAACAGTAGTCCAGCTCTAACATCACAGGTGACCTCTTTACTTGTCCCACCCAGAGGCAGGATCAGCTAGAGAAAAGCACCCAGTTGTTTTCTTATCCTGATTTTCAAGGTCTCCAGTACTGGAGAAACTACAGTGTATTCCTGTATTTAACTAGAAAGTACTTTGGTAGCGTTGAAGCTGATATCTGGCCTTGTGCGTATAATCACACACAACCTTTCTTTCCATGACACTGTGCAGTGAGCCACCATGCTAAAAGACTTTGGGCTAGGTTCATAGCTACTGTTTTATATGCTTGATTTTATCAGCCCCAGCTATCTCTGAAAGAGGCTATGTCTAAGTCCCACAGCTCTTCTCTGCTTCTGCTTTGGTCTACAACTATGAGTAGACCATGTGTGCTGCCCCTAATACTTCTGATGCTTCTATTATTTTTTTTACTGTTTTGATATTGAAGTACAAGTTTGTAAAATTACAGCTGAAAAATTTCTGGCCCGAGGCTGAGGTTAATGATTTGTGTGAAAACAAACACAGACCACCTCCCAACCCCAAATTTATCCTCTCCTCTAAATTGGACAGTCATGAATTGTATTTTCCTTCACCATCTCCACATCTTCATATTCCTTTTGACTGTTGGAAGCCAAACTTAGCAACACTAACAACTATTTTCCTCTCCAGCCTGAATGCCAAGACTCTGCTTAGTCTTTGGCATCACAAAGATGTGTTGACTCCATTATGAATTAACAGTCAAAAGATATGGATTTAAACCAGCAGCCCTAAAACTTTCGGCACCACAAACCACTGTCACCCAGCAGGATGCTCACTGAAAAAGCCTCATACTTCCAGTCAAATATTAATTAAAAGCACTAAGAAGCCAATATGGTCATGTTGACTATGTCCATGGATACGAATGGTAGTCTGCAGACCACAAGTATATAAATTAAAACTGAGAAGAATCTCAAGCTTAATTGCCACTTCTGTGTTTCATCTGATTTTATACCCACATTACGCAAAACACATCCAACACATGGCATTTGCAGCTCCCAGCCAAACTGGGCTCAGCTTAAAACAAGCATGCGTTTGCTTAGAACTGACCTGCTTTTAACATACTTGCACAATAGGTTGGGGTGGTTTTTTTCCTTTTAGTTAACGGGGTTTATTGAGAACATATTTCCATATCTTAGGTTTAAAAAAAAAAAGAAACCTCAAGAGACAACTTTCTTACCCCAGCATTTGCAGAAGATATCATGATGAAAATCATGCATTGCACGAACGAATTTGAAAAGAACACTCAGGGGATTTGTACTCTTTTTAGTAAGGCATCTGCAGTTATACAGAACAAATAACCATGTATTAGAGGAGTAACCATTGTAAACAGATAAAATCTTTGCTTGCTAAAATCAGCTAAGTAGCATAATATGCTTGTTTTTATGCTGATGGGTTTATTATAAAAACTAATAGTCATTATTATACTGTAGACAGTGATGTATATTGTTGCTGGTTCAGGCTTGAGAACATGTATGAACACATGAAGAAGAACACATGAAAAGATGAATTAACACATCTGTTGCTTTAACAATTGCTATTTTTGTTTGCTCTTTCTCCAGTGATGTAGAATTTACATCTTATTAAAGAAAACAGTGTATGAGATTTTTCAGAAGCATTCACTTCTGACTTTGCTCTGTTCTCACAGCAGTTACTATTGTCCAGAAAAGTGTCAGCTGGAGTAGAATTTAGGAATTCCTGATTGATTTTGAAAATTCACCCCAGAAGGAAACACTGCCTCTTCAGCTCCCCTGGCATGTCATAAAACTAGTATTTCCTGATATCATCCATATTTTGAGAATAGCCCATTAGTGAGAAACATTGCTCATCTGACTGTCTCAAAGCAATGGAATTCCACTTGAAATTTTACCTCCTCTGATGCCACCGTGCCTGCCTTGTTCTATGGGAGCTCTCTAGATGCAAGGTTTTGGGCCAAAGTATTCTGATGTGAGTAGCAGGGAAGGGGAAAATCTCAGTTTGGGGCGCATAAATTTAGACAGCTCAAAGGGGCATGTTTTACAGCGGGTAAAAGCCTACCGCTTCTAAGAAAACCAGCTTCCTTTGAGCCAGGACAAGCGCTCAGGTACCAATCATCCATGCACAGCTAGAAGTGACCACTACCAGCATGGGTACGCTCATGTGCATGCATGCAAAATCGGAATTTGCAATGGAGAAGGCTCTGGCTCCTCTTCCACCACTTTGCTTTCAAGCCCCAGCTTACAGAGTAGACTTTGGCTTGTCACGTTGCACAGTAGTAACCATGTTTCTTGTGTTTAAAACTTCAGAAAGAATACTTAAATGTGATCAATGCACAGGTAGAAACACAGGTCAGTTTGCTTACACATAGAGACTAAACATTCTAGGAAACAAAGTTGAGCAGGACTTAAGTTTTCAAACCACAACTTTTTTTGCCAGAAACAGCACACTGAGTGACATCAAAACAGTTCACGGTAATGTCTGGATGCTGTGTCCAAAATAGTGCCTGAAAGTATCTAAAATTGGGCGTTTGGCCACTTTCTGTTTTTAAACTCGAGCTTTAATGTCTTTTATAATTGAGAATGAATGCAAAAGCCAGTTATGTGAGAAATTCAAAGTTCTTTATGAAATAGGAAAAAAATATTCTTCAGCTTTAAGAAAAACAAGTATTTTACCCAGGTGTAGTCAGCCCTGTTACAACACTATGCATTGGTCCATAGAGATTATCCAGTCCTGTAATCATGATTATCATTGCAAGAACTGAAATGGGCACTGAAATGAAAGCAGCCAGAAGGTAAGAAAAAACAAATGAAACACCTGCACTCCTTAGAATTCATCAAGTGCTATTGTTTTCCACAGGACGTTCAAATTAGTTGAAATGACTTTTTGACCATCTGTCTTTCCCTTTTGTCCATCACTGTGTAGTGCCCCACACACAAACTCCTTTGGTTTGGCTAAGCAAAAGCACTTTGAGCAAATAAAACTATTTTGTGCTTTTCAGCTGGAAAGGACCTAACACCATCAGCATCTGAAGTCCCTACAGGGCTGTGGACCGATTAGGAAACACATACTGTAATATTCTTACACAAAAGAGCAAATCCCTGTTTTTCTCCTGGAAGGTCATTAATGTATATGTTACAGGATTATTATTTTTTTTAACATGTTTGACAAAGTAAAGAAAGTTTGCTCCAGATATCTGTCTGTGTCTCTGCAGAGAGCAGAAAAAATGAATGTAAGTCTTAGTAGAACACTCACTCTGTTTTTCCCCTTCAAAATGAAGCCTTTCCAAGATTTCTTATTAGATTGTTTTACTGTTTTCATACAAAAATTGAAGGGGGTAATAAAAGTAACTTCTCTGTAATGTTTCATATTTGTTACACTACTTTAAAATTTAGTTGATGAGGCGCTATTGAAACTTGCCCAATCCCTTGGCCTGGATCTCAGATGCATAAAATTTAATTTTTAGTTCTGTGTCTAACACTGAGGTTTTTTCACAGCCAGGCATACTTTGGGTTTAGTATCTTCATAAACAAGATGCATTTCAAATTAGTCTCATCATTTTTTACAGTGCAGGAAAAATGGAGGGGGGAGGACTTTCATTTCAATTTGATGTAATGTTTTGAGTCAACACAAAACATTTTTTGTTGTTTTGCCAAAAAAAAAAAAAATCATATACAGCTGTGAGTGAAGGCAAGCCACAACCTCCCAACTATTTTATTCTGGCTGTTACACTGAAAAAAAATCATTAATCACTCAGAGGTATGCTGCTGTACACCACAAGATGAGTGGCCATTTGTTTTTGCACTTCTTCGGGTACAGAGACAGAGACAGTGAGTTTCTTTTCCATATCCTTTTCTTTTTTTATTCCCCCTTTTTTTTTTTTCCTGAGCACATTGCTGTTGATATCTGCCAAAACCAGCACTATGTCTTAGCAGTATCACATGCCATTGCCAAAAGAGTTATTGTACATCCTGCCCTTCAGTTCCCTGTTCAATCTAAATCAAAATGTTTGTTCAAGGTATTTGCAGTTGCAGTTCAGGGTTGCTTCTTCTCTGTGCTTACCATCTATATGTTTCTGTATTTGGAAAAAGCATGAATTCACCAATGCCAAGGTTGTGCTGCGCATCTGATGTGAACTGTGTAGCAGTATAACTCAAATTACTTAATTGTAAAAAGTGTTTTACAAACCTAAGTTTTAGGGTATTATGTTTAACCCAATTTCTAAGAATTTCTGAAGTTTTACTGTGTTGCAGAAATCACATTTTAAAATCTCAAAAGCTTTTCCAGAATGAATTTCCCAGTCTCAGAGTAATCCTTGCCATTTCAACTGGTGTGAAATGATTTTAAACCCGTACTCCTAAGATTTTATGTCTGTTTTGCACAGGTGTAACTGACGATACTGAAAGTGAAGTAGTAGAAAATCACATCTGATGAACCCTGCATTATGTCCCCAACAGCTGAAGGACGGAAAACTAGGTAATGAATCCCATCTTTTGAATTAGCAAACATGAAAGAGCTGAGTCACATTCTAATCTTTGGGATCCCAGTGTGAAGTGGAAAAATTATACAGCCTTAAAAACAATACCATAGCATATATAGCATATAACAGATAAAATTCAACAGTCCTTTATGATGAAGTTAGCATCCATGGGGAAATTCACACTTAATTCATCATCTTGCCACAGCTTCAAACAGCAATGTAAACAAACTGTATATCCTATCACAATTAGAAATGGAAAACAGTGCATTTAATGAATAACCATGTAATTTCTTAAATTACTATGAAATTAAGTTAAAAATTGCATTCATTTAGATTGCTTTCATTTTCTTGCAAATTTTCCCATGCCTTTTCTGATCTAATTTCATTTTCTGGAATATGATGCAGGAATAAGAAATCCTAGATGAAAAACAATAACCAAACAAAACCTGAGGAAGAAGTAGCCTTTTTCTCTCATTAGTTGCAACTAAGAGCTATTATGCTGTTACCCTCCCAGTGAGGACAGTCTTGAGTGGTCAGCTGAGGGACAAACTCTAAAGATTTTATGACTTTCATAGGTTGCTTTCTTTTTTTGACCAATCTCGAGCTTACACAATGTAGTTACCCAACAATCTTAAAATTAAAGACTGAAACACAAAGGATTAAGAGTCTGACAGGATGCAATATGGCCTGTGCTTATTGTTGACCTCCCCCCCCCCCCAGTTCTTTAAAAGCTAGACATTTATGTTAGGTAAAAATATCCAACCCAGCATACCTCCATCATTCCTTTGGATGATCATAAAGTCTCCTTCTGTTTTTTGGGTTTTTTTTTTTTTTTTGTTTCAACCTCTGTCTTTCCAGAAAATTACTCTACATGCTTGTTTGGTGTCCACTAGATTCAATTACTTTTCTGGACAACTACTTCCTCAGACTTGTCCTGATTCTTATGTCGAAATGTATTGTTTCCTCCTATTTCCCAAGCTACAGTCTTCTGCAAGGTGTTTGCTTTACAGTCCAGTGAAGCAGTGCTGGAGCCTGATGGTGGCACTGTCACTGAAGGGGAAACTAGGCAGGTCACTGGGGATGCGGAGGTGACTTTTCAGTGGGATGGATCTGCAGTGCTTCTCAATTTAGGGGCCTGGAAATGCCAGTTAATATTCCCTGAAGAGAGCAAAAATATCCCAAAGTCAGAACTTGACACTTTTAGATAAGAGGCATTGTCTCCTGTCTCTTATTAGCTTTTTACATTCCTGCCTCCTAACACCACTACATTCTTATGCATCCAAGAGAGTCCAGTGTGTGCACACATTGCAGTGAGTAGCTCAATCTAACAACAAATTTAAATAGTGGTTTTGACACATGGATACTTCAAAAGCCCTTGCAATATCTCTATGTTACCCATACCATTTTCTTTCATGGGAAAATTAGATAAATTACTATCTCTTACACAATGCTATTGCTTGTGCTTACCTCCTCAGTGCTTACCTCCTCAGTCTCATGGCCCAGCATCCTCACGGTTGTATGTACCTAATGTCCTGCATCATCATCCCTGTCTGCAGTTTGGTACTGCTCCACTCAAACCACCAGACTGTCTGCCCCCTTCTCCCTTGTCTCTAAATTTTGTGAGTGAGAGGACACATCTGTGACCAGGACCTTTTCAGGACAAGTGTTGCAGCAAGGGAATATGGTGCTTCTTAATGCTTTCCTCATCTTTTCCTTCATGTGGTATTGGGTCAATGGTGAGAAGAGTGGAGAGATGTGAAAGCTTCAATCTCCAACTCCATCATCAGAACATGAAAAGAAGGCTAGGCAACTAATTATAATATATTTTTCCCAGGGGAGGCTGAAATCCCTGAGACTTTAGTCCTGCATGTCATTAATATATAGTTTCCAGCTTCAGAAAAAATCTTCCCATGGACTTCCTGAGAGGTAGCATTGCTGTTTCTCCACTGTTTGCCGAGTGGAGGCAGACTGATAAGTACCAGCCACAAGTTTGGCTCAGTTGGTGTATGGAATTCAAGACCAATCTTCTTGATGTATATTTTGCCATTTTTTAGTTCCCACTAAATTCTTCACACGTAGTTCCCCTATATAAACACACACAACAGTGCCCATGCATCAGATAGACATGGAGATACGAGGTCCTCCAGTCATCATCAGTCTCTAGATCCCAAAAAGGGGCTCAGGAAGGAAGGTTTTATCACCATACTCTACCAATCCATAAATAGAATGCTTCACTCCACACTGTTTTCAACCTGTCTCCTTTCCAGAGCAATCATTTTTGAGCAAAACAAAACCAAACCCAAAAGAGAGCCCAGAAAAAAAGAAGAAACATTATCTCACTTGGTTTTGAGTCAGCCTCTCCAGAGTCCTCAGGGAGCAGAAGAGCAAACAAGACTATGTTCAGAATGTTCCCGTTCCTGAGCTGGGCTGAAACAAATACATTGGAGCAAGTAAAAACACATTCGAAACAAATCCAAAAGCAAACCTATCCACTGAAAACCAGGACACTGATGGACTATGAGGCAGCCAGCAAAAACAGAGAAAGATATTCTTTTAAATCTACAGTCTGTACTTCTCAGCACAGATAACAGAAATGGATATCTACAAGTGCTGCTCTGCCTTTGGCAGGTACTATGTTAATAAAAGCACCTAGTCAACTTCAGACAGTGGGTCCCCATAGGAATTTGGGAGTAGCAGCTGCCTTCAGGGATCTAACTGACCTAGCAAAGAAATACCACACAACTCAGAGAGCTTGTGAGATGTGGGTTGCATCTCAAACGGTGATCTACCAGGGTTACCTCCTTGGATTCAGGGTATCCAAGCACAGAGCATGTTGGCAGTGCGATGAGCATCTACCAGTTGGTATTGTATTTGGGCCAGAGATTCAGTTGAGAGTAAAGGGAGTGGTAGACCCATTGCAGATACGGTTATGCTGGACTGGGATGGAAGACACATATGCTATGAGGTAGAGAACAGGGACAGAAGAACTTTCTTCTTCATCACTGAACTAATGTGGTGAGTTGTAAGAAGACAACCTAAGTGACTCCCTTGTCAATTTGGGGGCTACTTCTAAAAATATCTTTCTTTGTGCAAGGAAAGCTGACCTAGCACACTCACTGTATCTGTATTTCAGTATTTCACATAGTGGGCTTGCAGTTGGCTTGGTCAGTTCTCTCTCATTTATACCTTGTGCATCATCTGAGCTTTGAAGAGACTAATATCTCATATTGGTAGCTGGTGTGAATTGGCAGTGGAGGCTTCAGTGAAGCTGAAAGAGCTATTTTTTGATTTACACTAGCTCAGGATATTTCCTGGCTAACACAACACATGAAGGAAAGAGGTGTGGAATTCGGAAATCTTTAAGTAGCTTCCCTTCCATTAGTTAATCTGCTTTCATTTAATTTTATGAAATATCAGTAAGTGGTAATTCATTTTAAGAGCTGCTTTGCTTTGCTCAGAATCATGGCGTGTATGCAAATGCAGAAAATGGACTGGAACAACCCTCTTGACCCACCTCCTGAATACAACATTGTTTGTTATGGAAAAACAATTAACAAGAAGCAATGAAATTAGATTTCTTTAATCTGTGCAGTGATGAAAGCTCCCCTGATGTGTGCTTGTCTTTCTGGAAGCACTCAGTGCTGCCACTAATCCTTTGCATTCTTTAGAGAATGCTCATTGATTTAACTACCATCAAATGTAATTATGTTGTCCACAGGTATGTTTGTCATGCACTACACTGACATACCTTTGAGGCCATTGAGTAATTTCTCCAGAACACAGAAGGATAAGAAGGGATCATTTAAAGCTGTGTTTCTACAGCTTTCTAGATGCCTTTGACCTTATTTTCTGCTGCTTTTGCACAGGTATTGTACTTGCATGGAGGCAGGTTGAAACAACCACTCTTCTGAGACCCTGCAGCCTCCACATCTAAATTTTAAAAAGCCCACTGCACTAAAAGGCTGAGAGTTTGAAATTTGAATCTTAATCCTGCTGCTTAGACCGAAACTAGCCATTAATAATGTGTATCTGCCATCTGCTTTCACATGGAAGTCCACCGCTTCTATCTTCTGCTTTCATTTATAGCAGCCCGTGTGTAACATACCTTGGTTTACTTCTCTTGGCACTAGTGTGTATCATGTGCACACACACGGGCATGGAAATGCATAGAAAGTAGTATCTATACTTCTAGCTTTATGCAACCAAACAAGGATTAAATCTTGAAAACCACCTTAATGCAAGCGAGAGACAAATACATAGTCCATCCTTTTTTCTCTCTATATGAAGTGGAAAAGATACCTATGATTTCAGAGTAAGCTAGGAGACAGCTGTAATCCTAACACTATTTGGGAAGGAGGCTAGGAAACCTGCACCTAGCATGCTGGAAAACCTTCCTTCAGCAATTAGGCTTGCTGGCTGTCTTGGAGATGGAGCTCACAACAGCCTCCCCACATGTGGTGGTGCAATTACTTCAACATCAGCAAATCAGGAACAGTTTGGATTGAATTCCAGTCCCTCAGTAAGAGGAGAGACTGGTCCCATTGACGTCAGGGGAGCATCTGGTTTACGCTGGTGCAATGAAGTCAGAACTTGTCTCTGAAGAACGTGTCTCCTAAGACAAGATTTTGCCACTCTTGCTCACCCTACCCCACAAACAGCACTTTCAGATTTCTTTGGGACTATTTCGCACCTGCAAAGGACAGCTCTGCCTATCTAGGGGACTTGCAGGAAATAGTCCGTCCACTCAGACATTATGCACAGTAAACATTTGTAATCATAGATGTTAAAACCAAAGCCAGAGATTTGGGATTCTCTGCAATGAATGTCCAAGGATGAGCTGTATCTCCTCCTCCTTCTTCTGCTACCTCCAGAATATTTTTTCTGTTCTTCTTAGGCTGAATCTACCACTGTGTCCAGCCATCAATCCATCTTACAGTGAAAGCCTGCTATACCCGTGGTCATGTGAAGGTCTCATCACAGGTGGCTTCCCACCCAGTGTGTTGAGCTGAGGATGGCTACCTGGGGCAAAATATTTTTAGAAATCCGATTACAAATTTTTAGGTGTCACAACAGGCTTCATAGAAACATTGCAGCACCGAAGTAATATTTTTTTATTCTTTCCTAAAGACAGAGGGGGATCTGCCTGTAAGAAGAGGGCTCTCTGAAAGAAAACCTGTGGTCATGGTTTGAAACTAAAATAAATTTAAATCTGAGTCTTCCTGACTTTTCCAAATGCTTCCCAGGAAGTCATGACTGTGTGTTTTCAAGGCAACCAAAGCACGTTTACTTGTTTGTGGTATGACATACCTGTTGCACAGGTAAATAAATTACTTAAATAACTGAACTAGCTACTTTTCTGAACATTAAAGGAAGGAGAAAATTTATTACTGTTATAAAGCCCATAATCATATAAAGATAGCTATGACTCTATTTAGATGTGGACATGACAGCCTGCTTTTTAACATACAGTCATCCTATGCTTTTATTCTGCCATAAATGCTTCCTTCACACACTGAAATGTCATTTTAACTTCACAATAGGGTCATAAGAAAGTGAAATGACCTGTTAAACCTGGGTATCCTGAATCCCCATAGTCTACTAACTTTTCTTCCCTATCAACATTATAGAAACTAATGAAAAGATGATGCAAATTATTTTTGATGGTTCTTCCAACAGCACCTTCTTCTTTTTAAATCATCACTCTGTCCAGCTGTACCATTGACATAAATTATGTAAGTTTTTCAAGTTGCCATTTAGATTTGACATCAATCCCTCCCACATCTACTTATTTGCAAAATGCTTTGAAGTAAAGTAATATTTTGCAGAAATGTGAACCATATGAGTTTCTCTGTGTAGCCAGTAAAAATTGCAGGGCTGGTGTATGTGGTCAATGAAAAAGCAAGCTAGAAAGAGGAGGAATGTGTGTGCATGAGCACAGAGATATTACAGCAAAGACAAGTGATAAGGACTATGCTGGCGTTACTGTTTGGCCTTTGCCAAGAAGAACCAGGAGGACGTAGGCACAATTTGAGCAGCAGTGAGACATGAAGCTTGGGAAGCACTCTGGAATTTCTACTTATGTAGTTTTCTGGTGCCTTCATAATTATGTTGCAGAACACAGGCTACTGGGACACACACAAGTCACAACAGCTTTGAGCAGCCCATAATTTGCAACATTATAATAGTAATGCAACTGCATGATGAAAAAGGTTTTTTAGACCCACTAGTAAGAACTGATTCATTACTGAAGTCAGACATTTTCATTAATGTTTAGATCAGGAAAAAATGTGTGGGTAACTGCTCCACACAAGTGAAGTAAGAAACAAAACTGTTGCTGTAGTGCAACTTTATTGCTAAGTTACTAAAGCCTTCAGTTCAGCAAATAAACAATCAAATTACCTGCTCTTTACTGTTAAGCTTAAGTTTCTGTTAAAAGTAATTAACTGCCCTTACAGAACTGAAGAAGTTACATCAGAGAGCAAGTTGTTGGATAAGCCTGAAGTTGTAAACTGACCTCGCTTCAGTGACCCCACCTGAAAGGTGCCAGTTTACATCTGCTAAAGATCTAAGCTTTGCATAGAAGGAAAGAAAACCAAGACCAAGTGTACCTGCTTTCAGAGATGCAGCTCAACCAGGTAGTCTGGTTCTACTATGGTTACTGTGAGGTACCGCAGTAATATTTCCAACTCTGAAGACTTCAGACAAAATTTTACAGAATTCAATTTTTACAAAGGTGAAAAAAAAATTAAATTAATCCAGAACAAAAACATTATAGAACTAATGCTACTTTTTTCCTTGTTCAGGGGCCCACAGCACTGAAAAAGAAACATGTCTGTGAGATCTGATCTGTACCTTACTAAGTTTCCATGTTGCCTGAGGATGCAATGAGAATTATGAACTTTGATGTTTCATTAAAAGATTAGCAGCAGCATCAACTTGTTGCACTAGAGAGTAAATGAAAACTGAGATTCCATGATGCTGAGATAAGAGTACAATTTTCTTGAGTGCCACAAGCAGTTACGCTCAATGGCATCTTTCATCAGGAGAGGGAGTGTTATTGCAGTGCACACCACGGAAAACCCAGCGCCAGATCAATACCTGGCCTTAGCATCCTTTTGGGGTACCCCGCTGATGCCACTTAGATTTAGAGTTGCCTGAATTGGAAGCTGTTGCCCTGCTGGTAAGCACAAAGCTCTCCCTACCTCAGCAGAAGAGGAGACTCCAAAGCCATGGCAAGATGTGCTGTATGCTGAGAAGCCAGTACTGTACGAGCTGTCCTGCAGGAGCCCTTCCAACTGGCACAAGATAAAGCAGCCCTGTAGCTATTCTAATTTGCATTGAGGAGTGGCACTGCGCCAAGTGCCAGATCTGAAAAAGCCTGAACTCAACAAGTTGAGTATCGAGCCTATAATGCTGAAGAGTAATACTTAGACAAAGAACATTCAAAGCAAAGAAAAGGTGGTTATCCAAGTTTAACTCATAGTATTAGGCTGTAAAATGAGCTCTGTACAACACTCAGTTAAAACGGAATACCTGTGGGATTATAAATCTTTTGCCTTGAAGTGCAACACGTTGGCATGGAGAGCAAATGCTATTGTGGAAGAGTTATTTCATTGCATGACAATTGAAATAAATGTTGTGGAAGCATTTACACATGTTTCTCTGGATGTTACCATTCCCTTTACTTTGATAAGATGCAGGCAAAATAGCTTTCATAACTTTAAAAATCCCTTTTCACTCATATTTTATATAAGCCCTGTAAAATTGAAAGTACAATATGTTTCCTCACTGCAATCAATCTCTCTTACATACAGTTATTGCCAGAAATACATAGAAACACCTGGTTTGCTATTCTGGCATCTCACACTCAGGCTAAGATCTTTCCACTATTTTCTATCAGCCTAATATTTTATTTAAAACACATACACACACACATACATACCTGCTCAAACACACAGATGTATGTATTAATATACCTATGTACATAAAATTCCCTGAAATCCAGTATGAATTTGGAATAAAAGGAAAATACATAAGATGCATTGTTTTGTTTACTTATATTATGGTTAATTACAAGAAACAATATGCATCATAGAAGGTTCTTGGGAGTAGAAATTATTACCAGAATTCAGTATACGTGTATTTGTTTCTAAGCAGTGAATGATATAGCATATGTTGATGACTGGCAAAACATTGCACAGGAATGAGCTGAGACCCTCTCATCTTCTGAAAAGGTTGATTTTAAATATATCTTAAAAGATTCAACCATGCTATAAATAGAACTAGTCAAACTTCTTCTGGATAGTTTCCTTGATGGGAGACATCTTTTTTTACCGAAAAAATTTTCATAAATATATTTACATTTTTTTAAATTAAGATAGGGAGTTATTTGGTTAGTAAAAAATATGTTGGAACTAAAAATGAAAACATGCTTGCTTTCATCTCCATTCTTCATGCTGAAGAGATGATTCTCTCCCACCTAATGCTAATCACAGTGTGAAACACAGCTAGAGGCTCCAGGCTCCAGTTCATCCCCAAAGCTAGAGTAAACCCTTCAAAGATTAGACACATGAAGACGACCTTTCCACCTCCTCCTCCTCCTCTCTCAGTCCACACCAGCTGGAACAAAGAAGTTTCATACTTTCTGTTTCTACCTAAATGTCAACTGATATTTTGCACACGGAAGATTCTTCTGCTGGGAAAATTATCATCTGGAAGAAGAGAAACCTTCACGGGATACAGCCAAACCCAGTTCTTTAGCGCTGCTACGACTTCTCAGGCAACTGATCGTAAGCCCCTTCTCTGTTTCTCAGGTATAAAGTATTCATCCTTCAGTAACGCATTTCTCAGCTTTTGAACTCCCACAAAACCACAGAAAATATTATCCAGTATTTCAGGACTGATTTTCCTTTTTAATTTTCCTCATAAGAAAAGATGGTATAGTCACCATTCCTCTTTAATGTGAAATTAATTTACAGTGTTTAGAAATTTGTGTTCCCTCTAACACTGAGCTTAAGATGACAACTTCATATAGGCAACAGCATATTGAATCATCCAGAATGTTACAGTAAAAGGAAACAAAAAAAAATACAGCTTCAGAGTTATTCTGGGCATAAAAAAAGCCATCTGCAAATTCAAAGATCAAAGAATTTGATTTATGAATAATTGGATTTTAAAAACAGATTTTAATCTAAAAAAGTAACCTTGTTCTAAAAATTCTTCTGCAATTAAGCATAAATTAGTAAACAAAGGGTGATTTTTAGACTGCCAAACCCCCCAAATTCTCTGCAGGTTATAGATAATAATTTTTTGTTGTGCTCAACTTTCTACTGAAAAAACAGATGTTTAAAACATCATAATACCTCAAGTACTGTTTGTTTGAGAGGAGTAGAATGTGCTCACTATGCTTGACTTCTATTTGGACACCACGATGTACAAGTCCTCTCACAAATGTCAAATTAAATGTCCTTAAACCATGCCTATAAAACCCATGCCTGTCAAATCTCATGCAACATATAGTGAGAGAGAAAGGTTTCCTTAACCTTTGTGACTTGGTGGCACTTGGAAATAAAATACCATATCTAGTTTCTTAACTGACCCAGCATCTCGTCTGAATACAATAAAGTCAGTGTAGAAGGTTGGTAGTTCCTTGCAGCCAGTAATTTATCTGGCAATTAAGCCTTTTGTTTTCTTCTGTGAAAAGGACATTCAAGCCAACTTCAATTTCAATAAATACATTAACCCTTGTGAACTGTTTCAAAGATGAGATTCATCTCGTACCCTATCTGCAAGGTACTCATTTCACCCCTGTTTTCCACTCCTTCTCAGGCATTCCTGATGTGAACCAGTTACATGGTATTTCTTTTTCCATGCTACACTCAGAGGGAGCAGGAATTTCATAAAAAAGAGTAGGAAGATCAAAAACATTCCTAGAAAAAGATGTGCCTGTATGGAGTGTGAAAGAGGTTGCCTGAGCATTCCCGTGGAAGCAGTAATGAACATAAAGAACCACTCCGAAGACAACAGGGGGTTTCCATCAAAACTGGTTTTGATAGAAACATGAACATTTACAAAGCTATTATGATTTGTTTTGTTTGTTGAAAAACTTCAACACAATGCCATAGCCTTATGAATCTTCTACAGACCATTGTTACTTTCTATAAGCTACACTCCACCATCAGATTTCATCCCCTTCCCAGCAGCCTAACTTTCCTTTTTCAGATGGAAGATCATGGGGCGTGATGGGATATATGGCGCATGATAGGATATACAGTTCAGCCAAGAAGAGAAACTAGGAGGGTGCACCAATCTAGCCGTAAGTCCCATGAGGTACTCCCATAAACTTTCAAGAACCAATTTACTTCCCTGTCAAAATAATTTGTTCCTAGACTGAAGTATTTCTAAAATAATATTTTATTTTTAAAAATGAAATTTTCATTAAGTCTTTTTTTACCAGTTCCTTTTTTTTTTTTTACAAAAAAGTCACATTTTCCTTTGTTCAAAGAGTATTAAAAAAATAGTGCTCCATGAAGAGTTCTTTTTTTTCCAGTTCAGAGTCCAAAGAAAAAAGAGCATAAAAACAAAGATCAGCTTGAACCAAATTAAAAAAATAAATAAATTCTTTCCTTGAAATGAAAACCTGCCAAAACATTCTTTACCTAATAAACATTTTGTTAAATTCCAGGAAATAAAAAATTACATTTGGCAAATCTAGCTTCACTCTCTTCGAATTTAAAAAACCCACAACAAAACCTTCTCACAAACCTAAAGAGTTTTATCATGGAAGTATCAAAGACAACATTTTGATCTTCCTGATTAACCTTACTCCCACACCAACCCTCCACTCCAAACACTTCTCTTAGTTTCGTCAAATATCATAAATGTTATTACTAGGAAATTGTCATTTTGAAGAATAAGAAAGAAGGTATGGGAAGGAAAGAGGGACAAGGCAATTAGTAACAGGAAAATTTACATAGGTCTACAATATCTTTTGAACCCACCCAGTCATATCCTGCACCATGAATGTATCTTTTGAACCCACCCAGTCATATTCTGCCCATGAATGCTACTTAATAGAAAATTAACATTAAGATGTTTTGCCAAAACCTTTTGCAGCCAACCTAAAGACTCCAAATGACATCACTTAGCACTGGATCAGGCTCTTTGGCATCTGGAGTTGGAAAGATCTGTTGCTCTTTTTGCCAGTTCTGACAAAATCTATTTGAATCAAATGTTGTACATCCAAATGGACAGCAAATATCTGATCAGAAAAGAAAAAAAAAAAGTATGTTTTCATTTAAGTTGTATTGCTTAGGTCGTCTCTACAGATTTATATCATGCTGCATTTTGCCAAGTTGGCATTTGTATTAGTTCAAATACTGAGTGCATGCATTTGAAAGTTCTGAAAGAATTAGAAACAGATTGGGTTTTTTAAATATTTGGAAACTTGCAAATACAAAGACGTCACCAGCTACCCAATCTCTCTATACTTTTTCTCTCTTTATTTCCTGTAACACTGTCATGATGACAAACATGATTCTGCCACAATCTCTGCTAAAGCACAGTACAAGATCGTGGGACTGAACCATAACAGAGAAAAAAGCTCAACATTACCCAATCTCTAATGTACCATTAGTACTTTTGTTAATATTTGAAGAATGAAAGTGACTACTTTTGCTTATAAGAAACAAAATAGAGCCTGTGAGAATTATGTAACAGGTATCCGCTTTCATTTTGAGGACAATAGGTTTTGCAGTAAAAAAGACAACAAAATGGTAGTTAGCTCGGGTGTGAATAGGAAACCAAAGCTTGCATTTTACCCAATTCCATACGTATCTCAACCAGACCACTCATGATCACACTAAGGATGCAGAAGCCACTAATCAAAACCAGAAGCATTCTGAGAAGTGTCACTGCACCATTTCAGCACTTTGGGTTTTCGCCCCAGCATACCACAGTTCTGCTCTTAACTGCAAAGTGGGAGACATGGAAGTTTTAAGTAAATGTCCAGAAACAAACAAACAAACAAACAAAAAAAACCCACCAAACAACCAAGCCACTAAAACCAAGCACAAGGTTTCACCGGTTGGAATTGGCCAGGCCACCTGTACAGCTTTGCTCAGGAACGTGTATCACCTTCAGTGTTTGGCCAGGGTTTGGTCTTGTCAGGTCTGTAAACTTCATGATCATAAACCTTGAATTTGTAGCATTAGCCATGAAAGATTGTAGTGTTCTATAAAGCACTGACGAGATTTTAGGATAAGAGTCAAATCTGGGATCTCGATCTTTCTGGAATTTGGTGATAAATTTGTCCTGTCTTTTTCACCTTAAATCTGTTCCCCTTCAGTCCTACTGGTTTAGGCAGCTGTGTTGGGAAAACAGTTGAAAACTGAGGCTACAGCCATGAGCACGCACTGTCACAGGTGAAGAGCATCAGGCAGAATGAGGACTTCCCTCTGCCATTGCACACACCTCAGATAAAAAAAAGAACATAAAGGGAAGTTTTCAAAACATTTAGTAGTGGTGGCCTGAGTGCTGCTTTGAGCCTGAGTGACAGGACTCACCTCCAGAAGGGTGAAGATCTGTTCCCTCACTAGCCTGAGACTTTTACTCATGGCTGTCCTTATTGTCAGCGACAAGCCTCCAGTTTTCCCAGGTGCTCTTCTTGTGTGCAAATATCTGATGCGGTAGACTCAGTTGAAAGTGGCTCCCACAGGCTGCGTAAACATTGCTCCAAGCCCATCAAGCTAGCTGGGCTGCAATGGAAAGTCTTTGCAGATGAGAACAAGTGCTGCTAGCCGACCCACAGAACAAACATAGGGTCAGTTGTGGGGTTGTGGCAGAAAGCTGTTGAGCAATTCGCTCCAACTGGTTAGTTTTTGTGTAGTTCCAAAACCTTCTGATCTGCAGATGGTCCTGTCATCTCCCAAAGGGAAAGAGGTCTGCAGCCTACACACCTTGAATCATTAAATAAATGGATATGCTTCAGGCACTTGAATCCCTATCAGTCTTCTGCAGGGCACTCTAAGCATGGCTGTTTATGGGGCCAGTGTAACTCAGCTTCCTCACAACTGCCTTCCTTCCTCCTCCTGGTGGGCTGCTGCAATGGTCAAGAAGCATTACCTGAACTGGAAATAGAAACTCTGACTGATGGGGTGGCCTGAGTAAGCATCGTGGACTTGGGTTCCCACCAGAAGGTGGAGCAGTGCTAGCACCCAAAAGGAGAAATTGCAGCCAAATTGAGTCTGTCCCCCAGCAGGAGAGAAGGTGGGAAAGTAATTGCCTCCCTAGCTTCCAACTCTCCCTGGCAGAACCAGGAAAAGTGGGGCTTAGGCCCATAGTACCCACAGTTTGAACACTGGCTCCAAAGTGGAGCTGTAGTCCTCTCACATCGTACTGTGCGAGCTGGCTTTCCCTTACCATTCCACACTGCCCCACAGTTTCCCAAGGAAAAACATCTACGCCTATGTGTGACACCTACATCTATGGTGGCACCTGCTGGGAGAGCAACACACTCTTAATCACGGGCTCCAGGGTCTCACACCATGTCATCCAAAGAAACAGAAGCAAAGAGCGTGTCAGAAAAACAGCATGTACTGGGAGAAAAACAGACTTGGACAGGAGTCAGTGGCAGGTTTAGCAGCAGGGCTGGTGAATCACTATACTATTTCCATGCCAGAGCATGTTTAAACATTAGATAAATTTTGCTTGTAGTGCATATACCGGTTGCTGCTCGGTGCAGTGGAGCAGGAATGCAGCAGCTTTCCAGCACCAATAAAAACAAAGCCACCAGGGAACAGATCCTGTCTCCCTTCCTCCTGCAGAGCAGCACCTCGTCATGCAAGGCCTCGCTGCTTGCACGCAGGATGCTTGTTGCTCCACTGGCTCCTGAAGCAGCACCATGGTGCTGAGTTAGTGGAAAACAGCAGAGCAGAGCCTGCTGGCTAATGTACCCTGCTGCCCACGGCACAGGGATAAGATCCCCTGCTCAGAGATGATAAAGCTGCAGAACTGTAGCAGAGGAAGGAGCTCCATTCATTCAGAACTGGCTGCTCAGGCTGGGTTCATATACCATTTGCTGGCTCCTTTATTTTCAGCTTTATAGGCTTGGGGGAAGGGAAGGCAAAGGAGAGGGGAGGGGAGGTCAAGGAAGATCCCAGCAATCATGAGTCACCAGGGCCTGATACTTATTTAGCAAATAGCATGAATCTAATTACTGCAGAGGCAATAGCTGCTGTGAAACAGCACGAGACAGCATGCTTTCCATGGAGCCCAGCAGGGTGAACAGTAAAAGCTCAATGGGGGAATACAGTTATACGTTGACCTGCTCCCACCCTGTTGCTTCATGCTGCAGAGGAAGAGAAGCAAAGCATCTCCGCAGCTCCATGCTGTGAAACAAATGCACAGCCTGGCACCCACAGAAGAGTTAGCTGTGTGCATGTCTTTCTGCTCATCTGCTTCCCAAACCCTGACAGGCAGTGATGGCAAGCCTCAAAAATGTACCGCTTATAATCCTGTCCAATTTAATAACCAAGAATTAAGCTACTTCTCCTCTTTTTTTTTGCCCTGACTTCCTCATAATCTATAATTCTTGTCCTGAAAGAAAATGCCATCAATCCACTAGTGCCAACACAATCCGAATCAGGTTCCTGTCCTATTTCCTACTGGACTTGTTTCTGAGGCAGAGATGAGGGTTTCACGATGAGCCTGCTGCTCTTGAGCATCTTGCAAAGCTGGCAGACCAACACTGCTGGGAGCCACATGGTAACACAAACACCACTGAAACACCTTTTGAAGCCCATAGGTATACAAAATGCACACATATACAAATCCACAAGAAATAAAAACATTATGTTCTGTTGGCACTGGTTAACACTGTTGCCTAGAGCCCAGTTTTCAAATAAACACAGAATTTGTTTTCTGAGCTGGAAGTGTAAAGCGAACCACAAAGGATCAGGCGTAAGCCTTTCTCTCTTGCTGGGTCAGAAAAAATCTGTGCTCCTTGGGAGCTTGGCAGCAGATGCTGACAGGGTGACTATCAAACATAAAGGTTAAAGTAGATAACAGAAACACATGGCCTCCCTTAGAGAAAACAGGAGAAAACCCTCATACCTCCCTTCTGCTTCTCTCACATCTGTCTACAGGACCAAATGGGCTTCCAGCCCTGCAGAATGCCTGCGTCAGCACCCTTCTTTGAATGATGAGCACCACCACCTCTCCAGTGAATGCCAAGACCTGTCAAGCTTTACAAATAAAACTGTTCTGTGAAAGAGCCTGCTGTTTTATTAGTACTTTGCCTGATGTGACAAAATTTCCCTTCCCATTTACACAGTTTCTCATAAACAGGTGGTCAAGGTGAGGTGCTGCCCCAGAGTAGCTCCTCTGCTCTCTGCACTTTTTACAGCTCTGAACCTCAAAACACCTCTCGGGTTTTAATAAGTGAGAGTATCATTTTCTGAAGCGTTATACCATAAGGAGAATGAGGTTTGGAAGGGAACACTTCAAAACACATAAAATGGATGTTATCGTTGCTGCTTCTTGCACAAGTACACCTTAGCTACTTCTCCTTAATCCTGCCCGATAGCCACAGCAATAGGAACAGAAATATGTCCTTTTGCTCCTTGTGCGATGTTCATAGGTAACTCAGAGAAGGGAGTCCTGAGGCTTATCCTAAGTTAACAAAGCCTAGGTTAACTAAATTAACTTGCCATTGGCAATTATTTTCAAACTGAAACAATACAAGATGTTCAAACTAAGCACAACATTTATTAAGAATGTGATCGAAGGACTGATGCTTTCAAAATGCTCTGAGGTTTTTATTAGTACCCTATAAAGAGAAATGAACAATCATCAGCTTCTTAGAAATCAGTGCTATACAGCAGGATATATGCTCACTGCATGCAGCCATTAATATTTTTAGCAAGGTCAGAAGAGATCTCCAAGATCATCTTGCCTTGCCAAGAGCCTCACCCAGCCATTTCTGCATAAGGCTAGAACTTCTGTGTGAGCTATACTGTATCTTATTTTAAAAGATACTAATCTTGAATTTGAAGACTGGAGAATTCCCCATGCCCCTAAGGTAAGTTATTCTAATAGTTAATTATCCTCTCTGTAAAAATGAACAAAACCCAAAACCAACAACCAAAAAAAAAAAACCCAAACCAAAATAAAAATCACCTCCCCCCCAAAAAAACAAACAGAAAAAAACCCCAAAACCAACCATCTGAAACAAAGGAAACCCCAACCAAACACTCCCTTCTCCCCCGTTATTATTTGTCTAAATCTGGCTAGCCTCAGCTTCCAAGTGTTGGCTTGCATTCTGCCTTTTACTGGTTTAAGACCATTTCATATCAGAAATCTCTTCCCCGTGTAGGTACTTGCATGTTATAATTACGTCAGCTCTTAATGTTTCTGGATGAAGTAAGTAGATTTAGCTTCTTAAAATTTCTCACTGTAAGGCAGATTTAAGCCTCAAATCATTCCTCAAACTCCTTCCAACACCACTCAATTTTTGCAGAATCCATTGTGGATGGGGACTGCAGGATTAAATGGAGTACTCTGGTGCTGCTCTTGTTTTGTAGTCCTAATTCCACCTCATGCCTATCAGACAGTCAGTGAAGACCATATTTGCTGTCTTGACTACAGCGTCACTCTGGGAATGCCCATTCATACGGGTTACTCACTATACCCCAGCCCTTTTCGAGGTCACCCAGTTCCAGGTTTTGACAGTCCATGTTAAAATCCCACACACCACTCTTTCAATTTGGAGGCCTCATATTCGACTCTGTGAAAATATCCATTGGCCATGAGGATCTGTCAGCCGGAAGAAGTCAGGTGGATCTTCATAGCCAAATTCTCCTCACCAGAATTTCTTGTCACCTGAAGGTTTTTGAAGCAGTTATTTTACTTTTAAATGTTGTTATCTGACAACATTAATCAGCAACATGAATTTCCTTTTAATTACAAATTTCCTTGCCATACTTATTACTAGTTCTTGTAAACAAGGAACAGAGGAGAAAATTTGAGGAAAAACGATGGATTTAATACAAAGCTTCTATCCATTTTTTCTTTTTTTTTTTTTTTTTTGGTCATGAATTCTCTAGTTGCTGCTTAAAGATATACCAATATTTTACCAAATATTATTACATTCTTTGTCCTAGGGGAGTTCAGAATTTTTGCCAAACTAATAACAAATGAGCTAATTTGGACAAGATCTGAGAAAGAAGGGCTGATCTTGCTTCTTCCTGTCTCCTCAACACAACAGGACTCAGTGGCTAAACTGATAGGTTTGTGAGCACGAGAATGTATGCTTGAAAAAGTTCTAATCCTAGTTTACAATTTTAATGCGATAGATTTAAGATCTTTAAACCTTTTTCTAGCTTATCTAGAGGGGTGTTTAACACCTAGATTTACTGGCAGTAACAATAGGAGTTTCAGCACACACTGATTTTATCATTGCTTTTTCTGATTTTGCTGCTTTAGGAGCAAAGACAATTCAACCCCACAAGAGCTTAAACACAACAGAATAACCCCTTTGGCACTTTGAATTATCCTCCATAAAATGTAGCAGGAGAACATTTAATTCACAAAAATCACCACTGCTTGTCATTCTAAGATGCCACAGGCCTTCACAGGGACACTGATTCCAGTGATTTCAGAAGTTGTGTCCCCAAGAACTCCCCTGACTTCAAGACTTTAGTTCCTTCTCTCCCAATGGCATTGGCAGAAGAGATTTCAACTCCCAGATTTAGAACAGCTGAGGATGTGGGTGCTCAATGACCTTCAGGTGAAAATGAAGCAAAGTGGGGTCATTCTGTTTATTGCAGTGAGCACTTGTTTTTAATGCCTCATTTTCCCCAGAGCTGTGCAATTGAAATTGCTTCCCCAATGTAAGACTGTGAGAGCTGCTGAAGACAGCTAACACGTGCTCACTCATAGACACTTCGCTGCTTTGTAGTCTACCAGCACAGACTATCAAAAGAGAGGGAGAAACACCAGTTACACTGATCTCAGACTGCAGCATCCACTGTCGCTAGCACCCTAAAACAATGTTCTGCTGACTGAGCTTCCTGACAATTGGCTGACAGAAATCACTGCACTGACCTGGAGAAACAGTGCTAAGTGACTTGCAAAAATCAGTGTGGCGAGAAGAAGAGCATATCATAAAAAAGTAGTGCCTCACCTTAACCAAAATTCAGTGAGTACTGAATTGTGGTATAGCTTTAGTGGTTTCCTTTTTTTTTGTTGTTTAAAAAAGGAGTTTTCTTTCAGACATGCAAAATTTTGAAATATTCCAGACCCTCAAGAACTGTACCTTAAGTTACAATAAATACACATAATGCCTCTGACACCATTTGCAATATATCAGATAAAGCACATACTTAAAAACTGTTATCTTGAAGTATTTGGAGAAAAATTGCAAGTGGAATATAAAATGTGAAGCTTAGTGAGGAAGGAACTGAAAACCAAGCTTATCTCTTTTCAAATATTTATGAAATTGGAAGCAAAAGTTCTGTCCTCTTTCTCTCCCTCTAAAAGTGTGATTAAAACAAGAAAATTTTCCATAAAAGAATAGCTTCAAGGGTGCTTCTAAACACTCATTTGCTTATGAAGAAAAAATACTTTTTTCCAAATACGTCTATTTTGAAATTGCATCCTCATATCACACTGAAGTGAACTGTGATGCCACACAGATTATCTTTTTCTTCATTCTAACTTGAACTAGAAGGACTCTTACAACTCCAATTTAATAGTGCAGTTGGAGTAGAGGTTTTCTGCTCTTATTCTCATACAGATGGGAAGATTTTTACTATTGTAATGCCTTCTGGCTCAGTGGGTTATGTCCTGCCTAAACAAACTGATCCATCATCCCCTTAAAAAAATGATAAAAGATACTAAATTTTTGTTTTCTGTTTCTTTGTTTGTTTGGGGGGGAGTAAAATTGAAAATGCCCATGCACTGAGGAAAAAAGGACAAAGTACACCAGGGCACATCCAAATGGCCTACCAAAATTACATTCCAAGTCAGAAGCAGAACTTGAAACACACCTTCCAGTCCACTGGTCCACTTTATCCAATGAACAAAATTCATCAGTTTTAGTAAGCACATAGAATTTTCCCTTTACCCACAATTCCATTGTAGGCGTCATCTGGTGACACAGGCTTCGTTCTCCTGCTCTAGTGACATCTCTCTGCAGTTCCTTGAGCCCATTCCATAAGCCAAGCAGTAAAACCTGGCTAATGTCTGAACAGAGAATCTCAGGTGGCATAAGGATCTCCATCCAACACTGTTCAGACAATCCCTTGCAGACCATTTTGACTCAGCCTTTCAGAAATGAAAAGCTTTGCAATACATGAAGAATTTTCTTAGTATAGATTCAATACATTTTGGGTCATTTGTAAAAGCCCAGACAAGCATAGTGTTTCATCCATCAAAGACTTGTTTCTGTAAGGTACAATGCAAAATAATCAGGACTGGCAGAGATATTATAAATGTTAGAGAATAATAGGATGGTTTGGGTATGAAGAGTCCTTAAAGATCATCGAGTTCCAAGGGCAAGGACAACTCCCAGTAGTCCAGGTTGCTCAAAGCCCCATCCAACCTGGCCTTGAATACTTCCAGAGATGGGGCACCCAAAACTTCCCTGGGCAACTTGTTCCTCTGTCCTTCGGTTTTCTTCTGATAAAGTAACCTTAATCCTAGTGCAACTTTTTGATGGAACAATAATGAGCCAAAGTCTTGGCCACTGAGCTCAATTTCATTTCATTTAAAATTGTGGTTTCAGCATGTTTATGTAAACAGCAATCTGACTTAAAGCAAGAGGATGGGTCTTGTACAGCTGTGAAGCTTAGACATGCTATGAATATTTGAAGGAAGATGGCATCACTTATGTTTGAGGGAGAGCTGGCCAGGCACACGATCCTTGAGATGAAATGGTTTTAGGCATCATCTGCTCTTTCCATCAGAGGGTTTGACATCTGTGGTGTGGCCTGTGCCAGACCACAGAAGCCAACAGAGTCCAAAGATGAATGCAACCCAGTGTTTCCCAGGAAACAGATATCAACACAATTTCATTCTAAGGTGAACTGATGTTACAGATAAGCAAAAACTGTGGCTGGCTTGAGAACAGCAGAAGAGTGAACCAGCACACGTTCTTGCAGCTGTCCAGCCAAACAGCTTGCAAAACAATAATTTTAATCTAACATTCATCCATAACTTCACACTCTCATAAATCAATCACCAAGCCTCATCAATAGCAGTGGGAATATGCCAGGTATTTATGCAAGCTGCACCACAAAGCACTATTATCTCAGCGATGCATTTGGATCCATAGACATAGCTAGACAAACTTTTCACCTAGCCAAATTTTTGCCTTAAAAATATTTTGAAGATGTGAATAGTCTTTCTAATTTTTAATTATTTCAAAGGGAAAATGACAATGCAAATATAGTGAAACAAAGAGCATTTTGGAAAAAAAGAGGGTATGACAACAGAATTTTGAAACTTTTTTCCAATTTTAATTGTATTTGTTATTTTTTTACACACACACATGATAAATATGCACATATGTACATGAAATTATATTTAAATATGTATGCGTGTTTGTGTGTTGATATATGTACTTACATGTGTACATACACACATCATACATGCATACCTCCATTGAGTCATAATGTGATGCTATAGGTAAAATATTTTACTGGTTTTATCCTGATTTTAAAATGGTTAAAGGCATTACTACTCACTCAATATATTACATTTGTTCCTTTGCATATTTTAAGGCATGCAGTAGCACTGTTTTCTTCCTCCCTTATGGGGATTTTCTTCCTTAGGTAAAGTGCCTTCAATTCTCCTAAGTTTTCCTCATCAGCTGTGTTTGTTAAAGTGACTTTTAACTTTCTCACTGCTCTCCCCAGTTTGTTTCTGATTCTTCCAGTCCTTTACCTGAATTTCACTCACCAGGAAAGAGCATAATATTCCAGCTGAACAGAGTGAATAATATTTTCCCTTTCTTTTGTGGCTGAAAATGTTCATCCGCTTCACTCCTTTCTTTTTTTCCTTTTCCTATCCCCTGCCTTAGTCCAGCTGCCTCACTTGTCATTAGCCTATATTGTATTTGCACACATGGTTGTACCCTGGCCCACCTAGGCACACTTACTGATTTCATGATGAATTATATCCAGTATTTCCTGAACTCTGTGTTACCAGTGGGAGCTGATTACCAGTATTTGCACCAACTCATTTCAGCTGATCTCCCTACACTACACAATAGTTATTTTGGTGTAAAAATACCTTCAAGAATTTACCAAGATTCTCAAAGCAACCTTATAATACAACCCGATATAGACCAGCATATTTCCAGATCCTGGACTCAGGCTCTGAACCGTGGGTTATTCTTCCTTTCTAGACCAAATTCAAGGCTTTGTGTTCTTCTTGGAGAAAACTGCAATAGCCAAAGCTGGACTTAGACTTGCTGCCAGAAGTGTTTTTGCATTTACACGGAAAGCCTCTGGAGCCTGTGAAAAACTTGGTGAAGCGAAGTCTTCTTCTGTCTTCTGTGGGTTGAGGTGACACCTGAGGGTCTTTGCCTCACCCACACCAGAAGGATTTGAGAAATGTACACAAGTAGTGCCTCCACCAGAAGAAACAGGGAACGGTTTTTGATGTCTAATAGAATGAGACTGCTTTTGAAAGCTAAATTGGAGAAGACTGAGAGTACATCTGATCTGCTAAGAATAGAAAACGTTGTTTTGTTTGGTTTGTTACAGGCTCTAGAGACAAACTCTAGAACTTGAGGAGACAACCCAGCACTAAGAGAGGGACTCTGCAGAGAGGATCTCTTTCCTGCCTTCCACTCAGTGATGCTTCCTGTGATTTGTATACCAAATTGGAAGGAAGGGAATTAAGCACAAGGTTAAGCTGTTTTAGTCCCCTTCAAGTGGCTGTCACAGTGTGAAATGAGGAGTTAAACAGTTTGGCTGAGATCAGGAGAAGATGATTGCCCTGTGTGGATTAACACCTGCAGAAGGATCGTTAATGTTTACACATCCTTGCCATTAAAATGTCTTCCTGATACGCTGAATCACACCTGTGTAAATTATCAGATTTCCAGCTGAAAAGGCATTTAGAGCACAGAGTTCTTGTCTTTGTCAGTATCAGTCTCAGATTCCATTGTATTTTGTCATAACAGCTCAGCATCACCCCTTGGTAAGGGATCAATTAATGAAGATTCCTCCAAATGCAGCTTGTGGGATGAATGAGCCCCTCAAATAGTTCCTAAGGTGAAACAAATGGAATAGACATGAAAAGATGTAAATAATTTGATTCTGGATCCTGCATGAGACCAATCCACATGCTTAGCTTCAGGGACTGATTGTGTGAAAGGTTACCATTGACAGGGTAATCAAATGCAAATAAAAACATGAGAACTGCAAAGTCCAGTGACAGTCTGACGACGAATGCACAGGCAATTAAATCTAGTGTTGCTTTTATTGTAGCTCCCATGACAGAGACAGGATTAAGCAGTTATCATTTATATACATCATTTGCAGCCAGTAAATGTTAGGAATATTTATTATTTCACATACCAATAGCTCTGTGTTGTCTCACAGCCAACATGTCACCATTCTGCTTTTACTAGAGCTTCTTCTCAAGCCCACAAAGAGTTGAAGTCCATTAACCCTCAAACACACAGAGAGTGTTTAGTTTCAGCTAAAGGAAACACCAAGGAAGGAAGTCATACAGCTCAGATGGTAATCTTTCCCTGATCCACCCAACTACCCACACACTGAGCAAGAAATGGGAATAACTATTAGAATGCCTTAGCTTCAAGGGCTTCCATTCAGCTGTGCCACTGTTGGGTCAAAGTTCAGTGTATTTTAAGAATAGCTGAACAAGAGAAAAAGAAACATAAAAAAAGAAAAAAGTTATAAAATAGACCTCACTCCATCCAAGTACTGGAACCTCAGCTTAATTCTAACTATGTAAAGCAATACCTTGCATATAAATGGGACTTTTTCAAGCCTGAATATAAGCATAGGCAGAACTGTTCAGTGGGCTTAGGATCATAAACCACAAACATCTAAGTAGAACACTATTTGCTTTTCTTTCGATTAGATAAGGGGATGCATACTTACGTTTCATATCATCTTTTGTTCGGTCTCAGATAGTTGCTGGTTACCTGCACAGACACCAAAGAACTGGACTCAGACATTTCATTTAGGGAAATCATTTTGCCAGGGATTTTCACGAAAGCCATATCTATGGTACATGTGTGAGGGATCCTTATTAGGACATGCACAGAAATTTGCTTTTAGCTACCATGTTAAGCTCAAACTGAGAAAGACAGTTCTCTTCACTTAGGCATAAAGTGATTATTAAGTCCACCTCAGAAATGTCATTTCTCAAACACAGAAATAAACTGCTAAGTGTAGAAATATCTGGCTGGTCCAATGGCATTTACCATGACCTTTACCTACAAAAGTCTCTATTTGTTATACCATTGCCTGTGGTAAAGTGAATGAACTTTGTCTTCCTGTGCTTGGCCATTACGTCAACTCCACCTCCTTGTTCTCTCTTTTCAGGTGGACCAGAAAAGGCTGTTTCCACATCTCAAGTCAGGGGAAAATGACTTCTGCAGTGGTGCTTTTATTTTATTTTTGCAGTTTGGGACACAAATAATTACATCCTCACCCTATATCCCCCACCTCTACCCCCTGACACATACACACACAAAATAAATGTTTATCTATGAACGTTTACTTCATGATATTAACCATTACTATTTTATGTCAATACTATTTATTAAATAAAAATAATTGAATATTGAATTAAAAAAATATTGAAAAAAGTGATTAAGGTTGATCATTTTGAGTTTTCAACAAAGAGAGACAGAGAAAGACATAGGGAGGTATCCTCCAGATTCTTGATTGTGTCTGTATGTTTTACTTTTCATATTTTTCTTTCAGTGGGTATTTATATTCTTGATGGTTTGCATTTAGTATTTTGGTTTTATTGCAACACTGTGCTATTAAATTGGTCAGCAGGGAACTGCATAACGTCAGCCCAGATGGAGCATGATGGAATGACAATCAAAAATATGGTGTTAGTTTGTAAGGATGGGTCATTAAGGCAAGAAATGTTGAAAAGGACTGAACAGGCTATAAAAAGGTTGGAACAAAAATGTGAGGGAAAAAAAACAGGGTGAGAATGTTAACATTTCAAGGTACAAATATTGTTGCACTGAACTAGATCATAAAGCAAATGGAATTTCAGAGTACTTGAAATGTGAGTTGCATTGAATCAGTGCTCTGGAGGGAAAAAAAAATCACAAACCACACTGGAAACAAGTTTAGGCTGCATGCTTCTAAAAGTAAAGCTTGCAGCTAGCTTTACTATGTTATTTAGCACATACAGTGCGCTAAAAGAACATCCTGTTTATCCATTTACTAGTCACCTACTTCCTTACCTAGCACATGTGCACATTTATCACCGAAAATATCCTCTTGTGGCAAGGCAGTCCAACTAAGTCTTCAAAAATTATAGGTATTTTTGTTTGGGTTTTGATGCAGAGAAAGCATCTGGAGGGAAGCTCTTCTAGTTTTGTTTCTACTCAGTAAAAAGGAACTGGTTACAAATTTTACAGATCAGGGAGAGACTGAAGTTTAATTAATACCATTATTGCATAATGCTTTATGAAAGATCAGATATGAGCAGCTGCCTAACACCAGATCACCACCAAGAGTTATGTTCTTTGATATGGAAAGGGCTCAGACAGAATGGGCTAACAGATTTAATTGCAAGACAGAAGCCTACTTCTATACAAGAAAACTAGAAGGTGCAAGAGCTTATTTGCTGAATTATCTCATGTAATTTGACCACAAGTATAGTATTAAACTCTCCTGTCTTCCAAAATAGGGCAACCACCTGGAAGCTGCTGATTGGCTTGGGCTAAGCCTGTACGTGTGTCTGGAAATGTTTTGGGAGGTTGTCCAGGCTGAAAATATGGAGGTAACTGCTCACAGGGTTAATCTATACAGATAACATTGTACCACTACAGCCTCTGGTACTGTTCAGCATGGTAGCATAAACGTTTGGTTGAAGAAATCTCAGGCTCTTAAACCGCATATATCTGAAGTGCTTGGTTCATACCACCTTCCAGGTTCTATTGACCACCTCACTCAGGATGCAAGAGCATTTTTGTCTGCATTCCTTGGTTTATTCTCCACCAAAATAAGGGCAAAATGACTGGAAGTTGAACATACAAATCTCATCTCAAAATATTGTCAGGAGGTGAATGAAAACTTATTTGGATGCAGGGCCCAGGAGAATTAACTTCAATCTCCAAAAAAAATCTGGGATAAATAATGAAGTTATGTATAAGTGCCTGGAAGAAGCCAAGGAAAAGAATAAATAACAAACACGGTTTTGTCAAACAGAAATCATTGTAGATAATCAAATTTCTTTTGATGATAGAATAATGGCTTTGATGCATTGAGGAGAAACAATAGTTATGAAGTACCTTGTATCCAAAGAAGGCTTCTAACACAGTTTCATGTGAAATTTTTGAGATTCTCCAGCATGAGAACATGAACTGTGAAATGAGGGCAAAGCTGCTTGGAAAAAGCACTTAGAAAGCCATTAGGCACGGTTTGTTTGTCTTGAAAATGGTCTAGGCCTAATGAAGAGAAGTAGAATATTCTTTCCTCAGGCAGGGATAACCAGAGGTACAAGATGGAGAGCAACTGGGACAGCAGCAGTTCTTCAGCTCTGCACCAAGGCTGGATCATTTCAAAAGCTGAACAAAACCCAGTAATGTCACAGCCCTGGGAAAAATAGCACTGAGAGGTTTTAACACAACTTTGTCCCAGAAGACATGGAACAACATTCCCTCTGTTTTACCTTGCATATACCTAACCCGTGTGTCTTTCAAGCAATATGTACACTAACTGTTAAAAATGTAGAAGAAGGTGATGAGAATGAAAAACAACCCAAAAACTAAACCTACAGGGAGAGATTCAAAAGCTGGCATTATTTAGCCTGAAGAGAGAAATTAAAAGAGCGAGTTACGAGAAAGCATGCATGAGGATCGTCTTTCAGGAAACAAGGAAAATGCATCTCCTAGGTAATATATGCAATCTCCATCCCTTGAGATCTTAAAAACCAGATTAAACAAATATCTTTCTGAAATGACACAGTTATAGATGATTTTACTTTGGCATAGGGGTTGAACTACTTTACATCTAGAAGTCCTTTCCAACCCTATTTTTCAATGACTATATGAAGTATTTTGAGCACTATCCAAGAGAAATAGTGGATTGTTTACAAAGTCATCCTTTTTCTGTAAAAAGTTGATGAAACTCTAGAACGAAAAGGACTTCCAAAAATTAATGGACTCATGAAAATTTTTGTGCATGAAATCAGTAAGGGTAAAATATGTGCCTCAAATCAGAGGTGTGTATCCCTTGTAATGCCTCAAAATTGAGCTTTTCACTAAATAGTTTTCTGGAAGGATACAAGTGGTCCTGGAAAAACTTTATGTAAAATTTACTGACACTAAATCTAATTCAAGTTTATCTTTGTTGCCTGCGCTAATCCACATATTTTTAGTCCTTTCCTCTAACTTCATTTAAAACTGAAGATTATACCAATCCCCTAAAGCTATCAGGCAGTTCCCAACTGTACTTAAAACCATGCAAAACAAGAACATAGCAATGTAGGTACAATAACTGGGAGAACTCTATCCCCTCCCTTCCCTTTTCTCCAAAAGACTGTAACAATGAAATTAAAGGACCCTTCTAACTTAAATTCAATCTCAAACATGACAAAACCTACAAGGAAATCTGCAAAACCTGCTTTATATGTTCTTCATGTGGAAATAGTTCTTTGCATATTGTTAAAAAAATATCAATCTTACAGATGTAATATAGCTAAGATTTGCAGATGCAAAGGAAAAATTAAAGATAGACTACTAGCATCTAAATTGATAGCAAGGAATTAAAAGGAATAACAAATAATGAAAAGACCCTGCCAGGTATCAAAATGTCCTTAGGAATTTCTTTTAAATTGAGTCTTTGCTTTATCAGTGCAGAATTTTAGGTTTCTTTTAAAAAGTTCATGTGTCACTTTGAGTTATGGATGTGAAATTTTAATGAATAATTTTAATGCAACTCTGAGCAAACGGAAGACAATGTTGAAAGCTCTAAATGGCAAAATGCAATACCTGTACTGGAATACAGGAAAAAATATCAAAGTACATAGCAAAGGTACATTCCATATACTTTGGGTAGATGAATGTATTCTGCTTCAGTAGAAAGATGGAAAGCAAGCTGGAAAACTGCAAAAAATAGCAGGAATGGTGACAGTTATATGTAATCTTGCTCTATCAGTGACAAGGGAAGTTGCATGGCCATACATCTCTTGCTTTCTTTTGAATCAGAATTGTCTACATATGCACAAACACAGCAAAAGTTTTCTTTTCATATCTTTGCCATCTCTAGAATTAGAACCTGTAAGAAGGTAACTTACTAAGTACAAGTTGTGAAATTAATGAAGAATGGAAGCTTACAATAAACGCGAACCAAAATGAACAGAAACAAAAATGCATTTTAAACACTAATTTTACTCCAAAAAGCCAGGTGCTATCTCAGCCAATGCCTACATACAATTCCTACTTTCTTACACATTTTCTTGAAAAAGTTCCATAAAATGAGGCATAATATCTTACAATATTAGTTTTCCAGTCACATTTATGGCTAACTTTAACCCGTTCCTAATTCTTCATGATATATTTACAGACAAAGACAAAATAATAGCTCCTTTGGACAAATCTACTATAATAATGGCATGAAAAGTATCATCTGAATGACTCTGAGTAGTTTTACAAGAAATTAAATTTCAAGTTAGAAGGTTGCAAGAGGGTAGAAGAATGTGCAAAACCTCTGCCATACTTTATCTTATTCCTCATTCTCCCACCCTTTTATCTGAAATAGTAGATAGACAGATGGGCAGATGTAGATTACCGTTAGTTGTGAAAAGGGTGGCCATTCCCACCATCTCACTTCATCCTTTCCTCACTTAATAACATAAGGGCTTAGTCATTGCTTTGTCAGGCGGACGTTGCTCCATTTATGCTTGAAAAAATGCTGCTACACCAGGAATACGACAACATAATGTTGCAGCAGTGTGACCATGTCATAGGCAGGAACAGCTAGTGAAGATTTCTTTTAGCCTTCATTACTAAGTATGACAGTGACAATTTGTTGGCAATGTGACTGTTAATGTCCCTGTGGGCTGTTTGGGACTGGTTGCAGGTTAACACCAAAACTTCTACTGGCAGTTATTTTACCTGTACCAGCTTGATTAAAACTAAAAAGAGTGGTTTTACTCAGACTTTACTCACATCTCCATTTTGTCATGCAAAACCATTTCAGGGAATATCACCATCTGATACATGGTTCTCAAAGTAGCAGAATTTTTGTTAGGAGAAGGTACATGGTTCCTTATTTTATTCTCAGACTCTGGAATTAGGTGAAAGCTTCACAGAAATGGAGCGACTGGACAGCTGCTCTCTGTCAGTTACACATCTGAGAAAGCTAACAAGTATGAATTAATCTATGAGGGGTTTTTTTGTAATTTATGATTCCTTAACTCGCCAACCATTTCAAAAGGCAACATGTGCCTAATTTATGAATTCTTTCATTTTCTTTGTCCTTTTCCCTAATGCCATCTCTTATTTTTCCAACGGCCTACTGTAACCAGGGAGACCTGCCATTGCTAGGTAGAGCAGTCAGACACGGCGTTGTTCATGGTGGTCTGGTGGTACATGCAGAGAAATAAGTTAGTCAGAGTCCAAATCTCACTTCAGCCCAAGACTTATTTTCCTCATTGGCAAAGCATTCCTCCAAAAAGTTTAAAATCATTTCAGAGGCCACCTCTGCACTGTCACCAGAAGGCAAGATTGGTGTATGCATAAACACACCTGAAGCAAGCTTTTACCAGACTAGCTCAGATAGGTAAAACCAGAACACCATGAAGACACAGATTTCAGAATTTGGGATTTTATAATCTCTGCTCCAAACTGTTGCTGCTCTTTTTATCTGACATACTTTCACGTCTTGGCCTTAGCCTTATCTTCTTGAAGCTGCAGCATGCATACCCTAGGCCATTTATTCCACAGTAAGTGCTCGTGACCAGACAATTGTTTGGTGCTTTGGGATCACATTCCGAATGTAGCATATCATAATCAAACAGACACCCAGCTAAGTGGTTCTTAAAAATCTTGTTTATAAAGTGCTATAAAAATGCATATGCGACTGCTATCAACACCAGAAATTCATAAGGAGTGACAGAATATCATCCAGCTACTGCTGAATTATGGAGTTTACTGCCAAAGCTTTCAGAATTTTATATCAGCATACAACTAAGTCCATATACAAAAATAAAGATGTCTATGCATTAATATATACAGGACTGAGCAGGTGAGAATGTGGGCTATGTGACAACCTTTGAGGAAGGGCTGATCTGAACTGCCTCTTGTAGCTCTATTTGTGTCTGTAAACTACAGTACAGAGGTGGATCAATCCCCCACTTCACGTACACGGAACAGGAGAATATCGCAAAGAGTGCGAGAGTTGACTTTATGCTTACACAGCACCTTCAACTGTAAAGCAGGTTGCTCAATCTTGATTAAGCCTCCCCACCCCCACGAGGCCAACTATGCCAAGCAATGCAAGAGCTGTCTCTTGCCATAGCAGGGGTGGCTCCTGTCATGCAGTCCCCAGAAGGAAGTCCAGTGGCAGGCAGTCCTAGCTTGTGATTTCTTCCACCACCTTTTTCACCCTCCCCTGCCCCCTGACTTTTCAGGGGTGCCAGGAGCTTCTCCTCCACCACAGCCCATGCCCGTGGACTGCAGCCCCATGGTGCTTGCTGGGGTGAGATGTCCTCCCCACTCACCCCAGCTGCCTCAGTGGAGGGAGACACCATCCTATGCATGCCCACAGGGCATCACTATGTCTTTCTGGCCTCTCAATCCGTCTTTCTGGCCACTTTCTGAAGTGGAGGAGGTTACTGCCTTATCCCCAGGTAAAAGCTCAGCGAATCAACAAGTGGCTCAAAAGGTTGCTTTAACCAGGAATGAGAGCCTGGTCTCCAGTCTCCTGGATCTTCCCACAGAATGGGCCAAACTATCCTTCTTTCTTCATTCAGTGACTTAATTCCCCAGGTGCAATTTGCAGCCCCTCAACTCCAGCAGTACCTTGGACTTGTGCTAGCACAAGGAGGAGTAGCATATACATCTCTCCTGCCTCCCTCCACCCAGACCCACCCTTCATTTGAAGTGGAAAACTAGACTTTCATTCAAATCTTCATCTACTTGTTGCTGTTGACTAAGGAGAAGGGAGTGCACTGTCTGGTCTTCCAAGCAGCTGTAAGCCTTAATTGGGGTCATCAAGCAATAATTTACATAGTTTGCTTGTTTAAATTACAAAAAAATTCAGTCGCTCTGTCCAAATACAAGGGGGGCAAGGAAGAGGGAATGTCTACCAAGCAAATCACAATATAGTACGAGGAGGGTTTTTTTTGAAACCTATTTGGAAAGAGTGCTAATAGCCACACATTCAAAAATGTGTTGACATCACTCACAGCGATGGGCAGTGGCCCAAGGATTACCCCAGGGAGAGCAGCTTGTTCCAATCAAGAGCAGAAGAGCAGTGCAGAAAACAATGAAAAACATTCCCTCCTGTGGGATACGGATCCAAGCTGGCTTATGAGCCATAACCACTGTGCAGGAATATTCACTGTGAGATGAACTGTCATGCAGTGACCTGCAGGGAAGGTATTTTGTGCGAAGAACAAAACAGAACAAAATGCCATGGTGAATAGGTCTAACAGGCTTTATCTTGCTTGAAGCTGTCTGTTTTACTAGCAGCACTGTCTTCAGGGCTGCTGTACATGCTGTATAAGTAGTCTGTAAAACATTTTTGCATAGGGATGATCTCTTATTTCCCCTGTATTTTACAACATGTGGTACAATGGAGATGTAATGATTTGGAGATACTATTGTGTAAAATGAGTCCTGCAGTGTAAGCGTCCATTTAAGTCCTGGTGATTTGGAAAGGTGCTTGTGGATACACCTCAGATTCATCTGCTGGGTGAATTTTCTCTGAATTTCAGTGCATCATGAAGACTAATAATCCAGTTTTAGCTGGAAAATAAATTATATTTAAAATCACAGACATTAAAGTTGGATCAGTGTAAGTGTTGGGTGGGAGGTTACAAAAATAATCCCTAACCCTAAGAAGCCAAAAGTCAAGAGAAGAGGAAAGACAAAAAGATTTATATTTTTCATTGGTTTTGCTGAGCTGTGAGAAACCTGCAATTAAAATAATTACATACTAAACATAAGAGGACAAGAGGGCAGGGGGCTAAGAGAGACAAAAGCAAGTGGCTCAGGGGATGAGCAAGGAGGAAGGGAGTCCCTGAGCCCCTTCCTGCAGCCCAGACGAGGGAGCAAGCAGATCAGGGGCCCTGGCTGGGAGGCACCAGCTGCCTCATGAGTCCCTGCTGTCATGTCCCATCCCTGAGACCAGCTCCAGTGAGGCACCAGCACTGCAGCCCAACCTCAGGCTGTCTTCAGTGGCAAATCCAAAGAGGAGGTAGAAACTTGTGATTAGTGGCGTTGACCACAGCTTTGACCAGGTGATGCTTGGCTTGACTTAGAAGAGCTGCCTCCTCATGGTGTCTCTTTTTGCACCCTTCATCTACTTCTCCCTCTACTCTCTGATTACTGCTCCATCTCTTCCATAGTTCACCATGCTCCTTCCCTCTTCTGCTCATGTCCCCTTCTGCTGTCTCCCTCCTAATTAAACCAAGCAGGGAAGGAAATTTTGGACAGGCAAATAGACTACCACTGCACTCATAACACTTCCATTTCACCATTGGGTCCATTTTAACAGAGATCAAACCCAAAAGAGTATTAAAAGTTTCATTCAGTCTAGCGGGGGAAAGGGACGAGATGCTCAGATAATAAGTAGCTCTGCTCTGCTTGCCTATACTTCCCCTCTCTCATCTTCCTTCACTACCATGTTTCCTGGCTGGGGTGTTGACAAAGGATATGTCACTTCACAATGAAGTGAAAACAGATGAAGTTTTTAGCTTTTTTGGTTCATTCCTTTCTTTCAAAAATTTTCCATTGTGTGATCTCAAAACTTGGTAGATTCTGGAAAAGCTGCAGAGAGGAAAATGACAAAGTGAGTAAATCAGAATAAATGAAAATATGGGGAGAGGAGCCCTCAAAGTTACTCGAAGGTATAGAAGAAGAAAGGAGAAAACCCACAACTGGAGAACATCGTGTAAAACCTGAAACAAAAATGACATTATGAGTTGTAATAAAGTGATGGTGAGGGGAAGATATTCCTACTGACTAGTTACAGATCTGCCACTAAGATGCCAGCTCACTGTATAAATAGCAGGAGATGGAGGAATTCTTTTCAGGGGCTATTCAAAGTCAACCATTTAGTTTTTTGTTCTAAACACCCTACTGAAGAAAATTCCCTCTTGGTTTTTATTTTTCTGCCTCTTCTACATAGTGGGACATAGAAAGCAAGAGTGAGAATACATACCCTAATTTTTTTTGCAAAATTGCCTCCTGCTAAGTCCAACTAAAATACC
>JAHREE010000605.1:5467206-5546219 GCA_033628505.1 Tringa tobata | reverse complement strand
AGAAAGAAAGAAAGAAAGAAAGAAAGAAAGAAAGAAAGAAAGAAAGAAAGAAAGAAAGAAAGAAAGAAAGAAAGAGAAAGGAAAGAAACGAAACAGCTGAGGAGATTGCAACAGGCTGTGCTGAACAGATGTTTTATATGTGTACCCTGTTTTCATTCCCTTTATTCCTTATATTGCTATGGACTTTTTGGTCCATTGAAGATGGCGGATCAGCACACACTGGTTATATATATTTAGCAATATCTGCGTTGTTATCTTCACCAGTTATGGAGGACCTTATCTAGAACAATGCTGTAGTTATTTGTACTCCTTCATGTAATAAGTGAATAAAAGAAATCCTTTCTGTGAGACTTGCTCTTACCCCTTGACTATTCAGGGACATGATCTTGAGGTTATCAATGACATTTCTATTAAAAAAGCTAAGGTAGGACCCCTCCACATCAGGAGGGAGATAAGCCAAAGCCACCAGGGTGGGCATTGCAGAAAGGGTTGACTCTTCACTAATACCTCATTAAGTTGCCAACTCCCTGCCAGCAGCTCGGTGAGGGAGCATATTCCCAGCAGAACAACCAGTCCAGGGCTTGTAACACACAGGCATGGTCTCTGGGTCGGAAAATCCTGAGGCATAAATTCTTGGGAGCTGCCAGGCAACTAGGCAGAGGATTAGCTGTACATTTTCCTGCTTTTCTGCCATCGCCCCTCACATCTTCTGTTCTGTTGGCATAAAACCAAGAAGACAGGCTACTACGCGTGATAGAAAAAAAACCAAAAAAAAACAAAAAAAACCCAAAAAAACCCCAAAGCATTCCTCCCTCATCAGAGAGAAGCAAACACATCCCTGACTGGGCACCGGGATCCGAGTGTGACAGTGTGGTCGCGTATGCTCCAGCATCAGGAAAGCAGCCAGTGTCGTGAGCAGGGATTTTCCACAAGGGGATAGAAACATTCAGCCCTGGCTCGACTGGCAAAGGCCTGGGTAGAGTGAAGTGGTCTAGGTCAGAGCTGCAGGCACTGCTGCATGAAGGAAGATGTCAAACCAGCAGAGAGGAACTTGCCCTGGTTTCTTAAGTTGTATAGTACAAGCCACAGGATTGTGGTTTGATTGGTAAAAGTGCTAGTGATACTGGGCGTGTACCAACGCCACTCTTTTACTTAGCTTGAAAGGGATTTCCTTGCCTCCTAGAAGTAGCCATAGCTCTTCCTTTATTGCAAAAAAATAAAGCACAGCCGGTGAGCTTAGTGTGTGCTGAGAGCAAACCTGAGTCAGTCGAGTGCTAGTGAGGAAACTCAATCTGAAATCAAATGCAGCCACCCGTGCTTCTCACAGCAGTGTCAACAAGGGGCTAAACTGTTCTTCAGCTAGACTGAAAGCTTTCAGAGGAATCAGAACCAAAAAAGCATTTTATTAAAAAAAAAAAAAAAAGGAAAAAAGAAAAGAAGAAAATGTTTGAGACATTTTGAAATGCTGATTTGGAACGGAACACCTCATTTACCAGTACTGAGTCAAAACACGTTTAGTTTCTCAGATCAAGATACTGAAGAAGGAAGAAGCCTTTCAAACTTTTAAATTAGCGTTTCTATCACAAGTGAAAATTCTCTTTCTCTGTTAGCATGATTTTGTCAAAAATACAAATTGGGTCATTAATGAATCTTCAGAAAGAGACTTGATATAGGTTTGGAAAAGTCTGAAGCTGTTTGTTACAATGTTCACACTACCTTGCCTAGTTGTAATGAGGACTCACAACAGTTTTTTCCTAGAATATCCCATTGTCTCCAGGTCCTGTTGCCTTCAGTTAATTTTTTAAGTTAAACGTTTTGCCATGCTGGGCTCCTCAGAGTGTTGATTTGTATGTGTCAGTAGGCATAGAAGCATAAGACGGAAATGGAAATTAGGGCAAATCCAACTGATTTGGAGACATCACAGTAAAATTCTCCCATATTTCTCCCTCCAGCTATAAAAGTGAAAACTCCTGTCTTTCTGACAATGACCAGTGTCCTCTCTCTTTCAAAGCTGTGAGTTAAAAAAGGAAGAAAAATTTTCAACTTTATATTATGCTAAAAAAGTTCTTGCACCGTGTTTGTCTTTGCTAAAGTCAATGCAAAAACAGACCTGCCATTTCCAAGAGTGCTAACAGTTTTTCACTTGAGAGACTGGAAGTCCCAAGCACTGTAGCTGCAGCCTCACATATCTAATTCACTACACATTGGTGTGACAGATGCTTGTTGCTTGCACTTATGTTTTTCATGCAGCCATATAGTGAGGAATGAACATTTTATTTAGAGCAGTTCCTGGCTTGTGCCTGTCTAGAGTCCTAACTGTATTTTACCTGGCCAATATGGTAGGAATATCTAGCATACCAGAGTTTATTCTTCCTGAGTCCATTTCTTCTATTTGTTTCATTGTAGTAAGTGCAACAAGATACATGCCCAAACAGAAAGAAAAGGAGCTGAATTAAGCCTAACAAAACAGGTGGCTGTGAAATTAAACTAGGACTTACTAAATTAACTAGAACTATGCTATCTTGGTTTTCCATAACAGTGCTTTGCAAGATGCAATACTGTCTGTACACACAATGACCATCCTTCCTGAAGACACTTATTTGAATTAACTGAGCTTTGTATGTGTGGGAGAGAAATGGAGGATTGTTTGTGTTTTCCTGTACAAGGTGATGTGGAATTTGTGGGGAATATTGGATAGCTGACATTCAAATTTAATTATGGCTACAAAAATGACATTGTACTGCACCTTGCTAATTTTTCTACTGATCTTTACATCTTTTCACTGATCATGGCGAAGTTTAATAACTGGCTTTCATGTGGACTTTGCTAAACCACAGGATGAAGAACAAAATAAAGGGTGAAAAGAACCAGTTATCAGTAAGAGGTCAGAACTTCAGGAAAGCATGAGAGACAAGAAAGATTGGGAAATTTTGGAAAATGTTAATCAAATTCCTTTCTGGGTCATGCAGACCTTTCCCTGAACCATTCCTCCTTGAGGAATGAGTCTGCTGGAAGTAATATGCACTGGCTGTGCAGCTTACATCTAATCTTCATTCATCACCATCTCAAATTAACTGAAACACGTGTGGGGACCTGGCTGAGAAAGGTGTGGTCAGATCTCCACTTGACTCATCTAATTGTCCCTGCATTAGGGTTCTGCAGAGTGGTTTTGTGGAAGCCTGTCTTCCTGCTGTGATAAACAGCATCCTCATCCTGCACAAACTGTATCGTGCCTGACACAACAACACAGGAGCACAGAGCAGCTGCTGCCAGTGGAACTGGACAATGCAGGGGATTGCTGGAAATCAACATTGCTTGGCAACTGGAGGAGCCAAATTAACTCCAGATCAGGGCAAATACTGCAGAAATGTTTGTATGATTTGTGCTGAATAAATCTTACAAGCCTATCTGCGTTACTGCAGTTTAATCTCCGACAGTGTTTGCATTTCAAAGAGAGAGATGGGCTGAAAGAAGAAGGAAGGAACTGATTCAGCACAGCACAGCACTCAAGCAGCTGCTATTATACTGATCACAAACATTAAGCTAAGCTTGTACTAAGTATTTTGCTGATGGGAGTAGAAGACTCTCAAATATCCTTTTATTGTAAAGAGAGGTTTCCACTTGCATCTCTTGGATCAGATGACTAAGGAAAATTGTATGCTGATGTGGTGTCATAGACTGAAGCACAGATCTTCAGCTGGCATAAATTGCCATATGGTAATCATATCAATGATCTGAATGAAGAGCAGTTTATAACCACTGAAAATCATCCCATAACTTCAACAAAATAGTTCACTATCAAAATTTCTGCTGAAACATGCAAAAGCATTAAGAGGTCTATTCTGCAAAAAAGTGAAAGACGACAGGCAGAAAAAGATCCAAACAGTTGATATCCATGTGGGAAGACCCCAAAACTGTTCACTCCAGCTGCATCTTAGCATTGTGTTAAATGATTCCAGTACTCAAACACTTTGCAGACATTGCAGTGAAAAGCGAGACACGAAAGCCAATGATTTTGGTAGGCAGTAAGATACTGAATTCGAGACCTGCCTCTAAAGGACAGAGTTTAATAAGACACCTGGCTCTTGGGAGCTCTATGATTTCCACCTGTATTTCCACCCTGATTTGATTTCCACCCTCTATTTCTCCTCTTACAGTGGGAATTACCTTGTTTCCTTTCCTCTTGTGGAATTTTTGACATGCAATATTATCCTGCTGAGTGCAAGACTGCATAACACTTGATGCCTTGATTGGTGGGGGTAAGTAAAATATCTGCTTATGATGACTCAGGTACTTGCAGACAATTTCTGGTCCTTAATATTTACATGATTGCTTTTGGCTTGCAACTGCCTTTCTTAGACAAATGAGCATGACAGCTTCACAAGCTGGGGGATATCCTCTGAGATTCCCACTTAGTGCATTCAAGAACTGAGTTGGGAAGAGCAATCATTTTAATTACCACTGAATACCATCTGAATAACAGCCGTAAACTGCACTCCAGTCAGCCTCCCCAGAGGTTGTGGTCCTAAGAAAACAGAGAAGGCAGAGGCAAAGGCACGAACAACCTTCCTTATAGAATTTTAATATGTATTTGAGTTACCTTTATGGCTGATCCTGGCCTCAGTGAAGTCAATGGGAGATCTCTGTACTGACTTACATCTTTTCAAAACAACACAAAGCCTGTATGTAAGTGTGGTAGGTGTACAGTCACTTTCATTTCAGCAAAGCAAAACAAAACTGGAGCTGGGACCACTAGTAAAGAAATTGATTACAAAACATAAACAGAAGTATGGAATAAATAATCATGGCTTTTATTTATAAATAAATAAATAAATAAAGCTTAAAAATAAACCATTGAATTGAAACATTTGAAAAACAGATAAAAGAGTCCCTCACATTTTTTGGCACAAGCAAAGTGTAAGACCAAGACTTTAGATAATATACTCGTCATCAGTCGTTCTATGGTGAATTGCTGCAGTTGAAGAATTGGTTCATCATCTCTAGGAATGCACATTAGGACTCCTAGCCTTGTGTTAGATAACATGCCTTATCTACCAACTCAGACAGCCCCAATGAGACCTCAGAATCAGACCCCTTTGGAGACACACCAGACACTGAAACTTCTCTTCTGTTGGTGCTTGATGAAGTAAATAGCTTTCTGCAAATATATATATATGCAAGTATGCTGAAAGAATAGCATATTTGCAGCCAGAGTGTATGTAATCCATTAAGGGCCTGAGTCATAATTAGTTCAAAGGGACAAGACTAAGCCTCAGAGTGGATAAGAGTGTGTGTCATCTTCATTTCTGCAACTCCTTTGCAACCTTTTAGCAGTAGTGAAAATCCACTGCCGAGCTCATTATCCTGGTTTTATAAAAGCTGGATCATGAGCACACAACTGGGAACATTACAACACCTTAATTGCACCCATTGTAATAAATGGAGCCTGTCTAGCAAGTGCCTTCAATTAACTAGGTACAGGAAAAAATTAGTCTCTTAAGTCATTTGTGAGAATTCAAGGTTTCGTATTTATTACATCTGACCCCAGAAGTCTTATCTCCATTAAAAATAAAAACCTACCAGACTTTGGTCTGTTAATAAAACATATCACATACAGGCATTTACTCATAATCACATGTATCTGATTGACCAAAGATTGCAGCCAGGTTACATTACTTTTAGAGATTGAGAATTAGGGACCAAGAAACTACTTGTATTAATTCATGAGGAATTAAACCTTCTCCAGTTTTCTGGCCATTCAGGAAATGTTAACATACTGCAGTAAGAACTGGAATCTGCGTCCTAACACTCGGGCACTGCCAAATCTTTCCTTATGCCGTGGCACTTATTCACAGTCTTTTGAAGCCAGTGGCCCCCTACCTCCCCGACATCTCCATGAACTAGAAAGTCATCATCTCCTCAGTTTCACAGATGCTAAACCGAGTAAACCAAGTTTATCCATTTCAGGGCTGATTTTGTTTTGTGCAGCACCAAACACTCAATTCTGCATTTGCTTGCCTCCACCTGGCATTGCCGAGCAGGAACAAGAGCACACATGTGCATCAGTTCTTTGCTGAACAGGGCTTGAGCCAGGAGCAAATTCACATGCACAGAAATTTTTCTATCCAGTTCCACTTGCCAGGACCAAGACATCCCTGCTTCAATTTGTTACAATATATTTGGCTGCTTTCATTCCCCTGGTGCCTCTAGTAGTGACAGAAATAGGAAATAACTGAATAAAAAGCACCCCAGAGAAAAGCCCTTCTTCACCCTGTGATACACGAATCTACAGTATTGCTGCTTCTGCTGGAGAGGTTCTGAGAGCTTCATTTGGCCCACACGTCTTCAGTAGCTATCATTCCCTCTATTACAGACTACTGGCATTAACAGTGTCGTCAGCGCTGTAACGTTACTTACATAGAAATAAAATGCCAAAGCTACAGGAGAAAAGAGAAAAGGAAACTACATCTGTGGGAAGAATAACGGATAACAGGTTAGTGATAGTGTTGCTGCTAGAATTGCTAAAATGCCACAGCACTGCAAACTGCCATAGGAGGGCTGTAGACCTTGTCTTGATGTGCTGAACATTGTTTCTTGTCTAGACATAAAGTTTGATGTTTGTAAACAAATTTTAAAACTAAGCTGTGCCTTTCATGCTGCATGGCTCTTCGTTACTGAAGGGAAAAGTCACAAAGTTGTACTGTGGTGGCTGCCCCATGGATCTCCAAGTTCTAGCATGACGGGCTCCGAGGTGGTGCATCATAGAATCATAGAATAGTTTGGTCAGAAGGTACCTTAAAGTTCATCTAGTCCAACCTTCCCTGAAATGAGCAGGGACATCTTCAACTAGATCAGGTTGCTCAGAGCCCTGGCCAATGTGACCTTGAATGTTTCCAGGGATGGGGCAGCTTCCACCTCTCCGGGCAAGGTGTTCCAATGTTTCACCACCCTCAGCATTAGACTTGTTTTCCTTATATCTAGTCTAAATCTTCCCTCTTTTAGTTAAAAAACATTGCCCCTTGTCCTGTCATAACATGCCCTGCTAAAAAGTTTGTCCCTGTCTTTCTTCTAAGTCCCCTTTAAGTACTGAAAGGCTTCAATAATATCAGGTCCCACAGACTTATGTATGTTCAGGTTCCTTGGATGGTCACGAACCTGATCTTCTCTTACAGTGGGAGGGACTTTGGTCCCCCAGTCCCGCTGACCCAGTCTTCCTGACCCCATCCCTACACAACAGGGCAGTGTCGCAGTATACCTGTCCCTGCTTCCACTCCTGTGTGTTTCCTTCTTGCCCTTTAGTTTGACCATCAGGTCTCAATTCAGCCATGCCAGTATCTTGTCTTCCTTTCCTTTCTTGATCCCACCCAGGGACTGAGAGGTCTTGTGCTCTATCAGCAGTGTCCTTAAAGATTGGCCAGCTCTGTTCTGCTCCATTGTGCCTGAGGGCAGCTTCCCAGGGGGTCCTATTGACTAACTCCTTGAATGGCTAGAAGTTTGCTTTCCTAAAATTCTGAGTCCTGACTTTACTATTTGTCTGACCCATGCCCCTCAGGACTGGGAACTCCACCAGTGCATGACCACTGCAGTCCAGGCTGCCTCCAGCCTTGACATCAGTAATTAGCTCACTTGCACTGGTGACCATCATGTCCAGTACTGCAATCCCTCTGGTGGGGATGTCTATTGCCTGGTGCAAGGTGTTACCCTCAATGCACTCCAGGAGTCTCCTGGATTGCCTACAGCTCACCATGTTACTTGTCTAGCGTATGTTGGGGTGGTTGAAGTCCCCCAGCAGGACAAGAGCCAGTGAGTGCAATGCCTCCTGTAGCTGCAGTAAGAAGGCTTTGTCAGGCTTTGATTTGTTGGCCTGCAGTATATACCCACCACAAGGTTCCCTTTGCTGCCTCAGTCCCTAATTCTTATTCATAGGTTTTCAACCTGCTCATGGTTATTCTTCAGAAACAGCTCTTCACACTCTATCCAGTACAAGGGTGCCAGCACTTGGTCCTGAGGGCTCTCGCTCCAGCTGATCCACTGAACAGAACTATACATTCTACGTCTCTAAGGACGAGGATGAAAGTAAAGGGAATTCAAAGCAGTCAAGCAAAGTAAAAAAGCAAAATAAAGGCATCACAAAGGGAGAGACAGAGAGAGATAAAGCTGTCCACACAGTTCTGTTTCCCAGCTATTCAACCTAGTGTTTACGGTGATGTCATATATAAACAGAAGGAAACCAAAAATTTTTGCATCTCGTTAAGAACTGGTGATCGTAAGGAGGACTTTACCCCGGTTAGTCAGGTTACACACTGTCTGAGGTTTAGCTTTTCACCCAATGTGTAGAGTAAACCCCAGAGAACACTAAACGTGAAGCTGTGAAGGGTAAAATGTATGTGTCAGTGGCCTGTAGGCACTGTTGAGCACCAACAGGCTCTTCAGCCCTGTCTGTGTCTCTGACACCCATCTGCAAGAAAATTCAAGCTGTTCTAGAAGAGATTCTCCATTTAAAAAGTGCTTCCAGGCATGTGGAAAGGAGAAAGTCTGCTACCTTGTTTGACATTGTTATGCAATTAACTGTATTAAATCATCAAAGTTTTAAAGGCCTCCTTTTAGAAACAAACTCTGTTTCCCTCACATGTACATAAACCTTCCTTTATTTATTTATTTGTCCCAGCTCTGTTTCTCTCGGGAAGCCTCGCTGCTCTTTGTTATTCTCCAGGAAAACCTGAATCCGAGACACCCTACAAACAGAGGGAGCCGAGCAGATGGAGGTCGTGCAGTCACGCCCAAGCAGAAATGGTTTCTGCTGCAGAGAACATCTCGTGGCTACCTCTCCATCCTCACAGAGCTGGGACCTTGGGGCCCCACACAGCCAGCCATGCTTCCCTTCCTCTGTGCCTCCTCCTCCCGCACCTGCGGCACAGGCAGCCAGCACCCAGCACCAGAGTTTCTGTTCTGCTTCCCCAGTTCTTTGGCAATCTTTGTGCTTTCCTTGGGGGGAGGATAAAAAAAAAAAAAAAAAGAAAAAAAAGTATTTGTCCTTCATGAAACCACTAGGAAAGATCCCTGCACTCACTGGTTTTTTGATTTCTAAAGAGATTTGTGACGCTGCTATTATTTTTTGCAAGCTGGAAGCAAACAGCAGTATTCCCAAGAAAAAAAAAAATGTTCCCTAGCAGCTTTGGGGGTTTTTAAGGAATCGATATCCAGGAAGAACAACTGATTAACACTGTTTTAAAGCTGAAAACAAGAAAACAACAGCCCTAGCCACCCTGGGACTCACCTTATGTCTGTGAAGGACTCTGGAGCACTCTATGTGTAGCAGTTGGCTGCAGGCAGGGACTGCTTCTTTAGATTTATTTTTTTTTCAGAAGTATTCATATCCACAACCTTCTCCTCAGATCTCATCCTGAGAAGGAAACTCTTGCTCTCCTTTGCCACCTTGTAGGGCCCAATCCCAGGTACCCTGTCACCAGCTTCTTTTAATAGCTGGTGTCCACCAGGCAAGTTTCCTCTATCACTTCTTTCACCATTAAAAAGTAGTTTCATCAATAAAAATGTACTGTCTTTTTATTATGGTCTTGCTACATCAAAACAGCCCTACAAGCACCTGAAGGACACTTTACTGTAGTGTCAGGGAAATGAAAATATCTGCTACATGAAAAGGTTACCCAACGAGCATTGTAAGCGGGAATGTAATAGGGCGAGTTCCTTAAGCCAATTTGGCTCAAAGGAAGCAAAACGAGCCATAGAAATTCCTTGCCACCAGTGTTGGTGGGTTTGTTTGTTTGGTTGGTTCTTTTTTTTCATATTTTTAACTCCAGGATAACTCTTCATTTAAATGTGCTTTGCTGACAGCGTCGTGGGCCCTACGTCACTGCACCTGCTGACTGCTGTGAAACCAAAGCTGTGCAAGGGCTGTGTGATGAGAGTAACTGGAACAGCATCGGCCCTGCAGGCAGTTTCAGAGCAGAAACTCATTGCAGCAAACGTAGGAACATGCCAAATTACTCCCTAGTTTTATTTTCTTTTTTTTTTGTCGCTCTCTGAAAATCATTCTCCGAGGACTAAGCTGACATGGGCTTACCAACATGGGCTACCAGCAGCATCGGAGGCTTCACTTTGGGGCTGTGGGGAATGTAAAGTCTGCCTGTGATAGATGGAAAAATAATGCTGGGTCTATAATAAACAATGCTACATTTCTTTCTGCATTTAACAGAACCCCTTTTCCAGAGACCGAAAATTCATATCTCCTGAACATTTGAGGAAGAATTCGCAGAGTTAAACCTTCAGGCTAGTGCATGTAAAACTTGATAACTAGCTGTTTATTACTTCTGGTCAACATTCAAAGAGAAGATATCAAATAGTTTAGTACCAAAACAATGAATGCATACCAAAAAAAAAAAAAATTATAAACACAGCAAATAAATATTTAGGATACCGCAAGCAATTCCAGAACACAAAGAAATAGTAAAGCACTAGGCTTGCTGAGGTCCCTCACGCAGACTGCTCCAATCAGTTGCTGTGAAGTTCAGATAAGCCTGATTATAAACATCTTCATCGTCTGCCAGACGTGAACAAACTGTCCTCTGATTTCTGGTCAGCGCCCACAACACTAAGTCTCAGACCGTTGTTATTTTCTATCTCCACCCTAATTTTATGAAGGGGAGTGATGGATGGAAGGAAGGAGAGGCATTTGCAAGAACAGCTTGATGCTCTGGCGTAGTTCACATGTCTGTTTCTTTGCCCTCCATCCTAGCTCTGAAGGCTGAGACTTGGCAGGTTGCCTCCCTTTAATAGCACTGCCACCCTCCACCTGCCTGGAGCCACTTCCCTAGAGCTAGTATTTGCTCCCTGCCCAGAGGACCTTAGGAACAGCAAGCTCTAGCCTGTAATGATCCTGCCTCTACCCAAACTATTATAGATTCCTTCCCCAGTCCTCTTTCACCACAGAGTGCTCACGGCCATTTTGACAGTTTCCTAGAAGAAGCAGCAGCTGCTCATGGTTATTAAACACATAGGAGCCAAACTGGAAACAGGCAGCGGATGGGGGGCATTCAGGTTATTACCATGTATACTCTTCCTTGTGCATCCATTATTGGCCATTGTCAGATGCAGGATACAGGAATGAAGGGTGTATTTTTCAGTCCCATTACTGTCAACCTATCCATCACTGACTGGGAGAGCTTCTTCAGCCTCCCAGCCTATCTCTGCCTCCTTACACTTGGTTTTTCTGCTAGCTCAGCGATTTGGAGGGAAGCAGAAACAGAGTTTTTAGGTAACTGTGTTCACATTGCATGCTTCCCTTTCACATCCAGGAGTACTTACAGGGAATATGTGAAAATTGCCAGGTATCATTGATAGATTTGTCCCATTACTTTCTACTGAAGTTGTCTCTTCGCAAAAGGCAATAGAAATCCCCCAAGGAAGCAGACGACACTTGCTGGACAAAGAATATGGCTCACACCTTGGTAAAATGTTAAGGTGAGGAACAGTATTTTGTTCTGTGAGAAAACTCAGGGTAAGGATGCTAGCAGCGTGAGTCTCAGCGCCAAAAAAAGTGAGAAAGCCACCACCAGCTTAATATTTTGGGGATGCTATAACAGCTGACCATAGAACAGCAGTCTCTGAGCAAGCAGAGTGCTTTTTCCTTCTTCAGACAGCCCTGTCATCAGCCCCAGAGTGTGCAACTCAGGGCCTGTGTTCACCCATGAGTCATGGTGACCCAAACACTTTCAGGAAGGCAACTGCTTTGGGGTTGAGAAAGGGCAAAGAGAGAAAAATAATAACAATTAAAAAAGGCCTGTTCACTCTAGATCTCTGTAGTGATAGTGAGCATCAGAAAATATTGTTTATTTTGGCACTGCGATAGCTTTTCATGAGGCCACTTGAAAAATAACCTCTGCAGGAGAATGAAATTCTTCCTGATTAGTCTTGTGCAGAGGCAACTTCTGCAGAGTGGGGGAGGTAGAAACAAACCAGAAGAGTGGAGTACCTTCAGAACGCAGACTTCTCCTCTGGCTTCTGCTGGTTTTCACTCACTGTCTGGAAGGTGGCTTTATCTCCATGGGGCGTAAAGGAAGGGCAAACTGAGGTGACAATGACCTGAATGAAGGGATTTTGCATCAGGAACTTGATTTCAGCTGGCCTGTCAGTGACCCCAGCTTTGACCTGAAACAGACTTCTTCAGTGGTTCAGGAGCAAAATCTGATTCAATATGGGCTTGGACTGTTTGCTAATTCCCTTCCCAATCTCTTCAATGCAGAGAATGATCACATTGACATATGGCTGTTTATCACACACACCAGTTATCATCTAGGGTTAAAGCAATTGATGATGAAGCAGACATTCAGCACTGCCCAGGGGTAAGTTGAAGGGGCAGGGTTACCCTGGGAGAAGGATCATCTTCTTTCCTTCACAGGTGTTTCAGAGAGTGATTTTAATGAGCAGCAGTGATTGTGCCATAAATAAGAAACAGTTACCTGTAGATGAGACTCAGGTTAATGTTTTTTTTCTTGCATATCTTTACCTGTGGCTGCACCACTCAGGGCATATCTATGACACAGAAATTCTTTATAACCTCCTTGATAAGAACGCAGCATGGTCCAACGACCTGTGTGCATCTGAAAGCCCAGAGGAGTATAAAATGAAGCCTTTCCTCTGACTTAGAATCTGCAGGGTTGCTGGTGTCCAGCCTGTGGCTAAAGGCAGAGGGTGCAGAGGCAAAGAGCTATGGACTATCCTCTTGCTACAGGCTCTCACACTCCATCTGACAGAACAAATTAAGAACCTTCCTGTTCCTCGGTTTCTACATCTGTCCCTAGAGTTCAGCAACACCAAGTTCATTACCACTAAACCTTTGAGATCCCTGGATAAAAGGTTCCATCAAAGGGCACAATTATGTTATTAAATGGTGACTGCGCTGTCTAAATTATTATTATTATTAATAACATTTATCTCTTGCAAAAGAGGTTTACTTTAGAGCAACATTTTTGATCTGCTAGATGTAATTACTAAACAAGATCCTGCATGTCCTCATTCCCCCAAAATGGCCTTCCTCCTGCAAGGGTGTAATGTAATTTCAGGCATAATTCCCCTGAAGTAAAGAATGGAGCAGGGGGAGTCATACCAGTGCAAGGAGTAAGAGCAGAGTTAGTCTGAGAAATCCTGCTTACATGAACAGGATCATGAAGAAGCAGCCCCACACTCCTGCAAAGAAGCACTGTTGGACATCGATTCCACCCTGGAAGCTGTTTGGAATAAGGAAACCAAAATCAAAAAGGTTTAAGGATGGTTGCAGTCCTTTTGTATACAGAAAAGACATCTTTTTTGCATAGATAAACAAAGGTGAGGAATTTGCTAATTGCTGCTTAACACTGTTTATTTATGAGGGCTTCACACCCCATCATGTTCACATCAATGGCTCTGGCAAAGATTTGCTTCCTGAGCCCAAAGTCCCTGAGAAGTTTCATGCTCAGTGATACTTGGTTATTCATAAGCAACAAGTGACCTGGCTGTACTGTCTGCTGTCTGTCTCTGGGTCGAGACACAGAGACTGCTTCACTGTTCTTGTGCTTTGGAGAACAAAGAAGTGGAACTCGCATGGCCAAGGCCAGGAGACCGAGGGCCTTCCCTGCTCATCAGTATGAGGGAATGGTGCTTCCATAAGGGAGCAGTGTTAAGAAGATGTAAACTCGTTGTCTAAAAAGCACTAGTGTATACTGTGTGGATTACTGCAAGGGCCACAGGGCAGCTGCCTAGGACAAGAAATGTGAAATGTGGCATCCCTGAGGCCACAGCTCACCTCTGTGGCCCAAGAGGTGGCAGTTACTTGTGAGTCTGAATAAAACTAATTGGCACTACGACTTCTGAAGAGGGCAGTTTGAAACGTACTGTTTATGGCACGGTGCTACCGCAGCCTCCAGGATCCTTGGGGCTCTGCGAGTGCCAGCTGATAAAGAGGTGTCTGGTCTTCTGCTCCTCCGCTTTTTCACAAAGGGAGGGTGGAGAAGGAAAGGGAGGGCAGCTTTGACTGGTACTGGAAGTCCAGGGCAAAACCCAAGGGGATCTACCTCACTTTTCTTCAGTTTTCCACTAGCTAGAGCATTGATTGTTCTCCCTCTAAAGTTTTTTTGGAAAATAATCTTTAGCTTTTTGACTCAAGGAGATGGGCACATCCCCTTATAAGCAGGTTCTTTACATAAGCAGCATTTAATTAACCAAATCAGTAACTTAATTTTATAAATGTTGACACAATAACAGAGCTTACAGTATAAAACCACGGTAACGATATTTCTTTTAGTTCTAAACACGGCTTTATACATCTAAGACTAAAACCTTTCATTTCCACAGAGTGGAAAGGAAGTTAGTTAAAGCACCTGGCATCCCACCTAGCCGGAAGAGATGAGAGGCCACTAGCCCAGATGATAAATCTGGTACTGGGGAGCACTTCTACTATGAACAGATCTGTATTTTCCAATTTAACATGTTCACCCCATGTTCAAACAAGAAGCAAAAGTGGGAAATCATTTGCCTATACTGTCATAGGATGGAGATGAATGTGACTGCGTGGGTGAAATCCAGAGATGTGAAGACTGGGTCTGAAACCTGACATTTCGTTGCACTAAGGTACTCTGCCTTCCAGCTGCCCATCCAGAAAAGCCTTGGGTGTCATACCCGCCAGACATGATAGGGTTTTTTTGATCCCTTGAGCAGCTGAAACAGCACTAGCTATCTAAGTTTTGGCAGCTGAGTCCAGCCCCTTATTCCCTGCCTGCATGCCTCCATAAGCTCGTGTTATGGACAGGCTCTATTTGTGCTGAATGGGGAGCATGGGGAGCAAGAAAACTGTCACATTCACAAAGGAGGCAAGAAAAGGATGTCCTACATTTTGCTTCTTTCCAAAGCCTCTGCTTTGATGATCTGGACGCCTGTGTCCAAACCAGCCTCTTGAGAGAAGGCAAAGCCATCTCCCACCTCTCATGGGGAACCCTTGTGCAACTGCCTCAGTGCAAGTGTGGTGTTGTACTCCCAAAACTGACATGAGAAAAAAAGAAGAAAACGGGGCTATTATTCTGTTTTCTCTCTGACACATAAGTCAGAGGTGAGGTGTGTTGTATTTTTTAAGAGACTCAATAAGCAACTAGGACCCAAAAACCATGTCAGAACTGTTATCTACAAAACTCTATACCAGGTCATATTTACTTATGAAATTAAATAAATCACAAGACCAAAAGCAACCCTTTTATGTGTAAAGGTATGTTGTACACAGAAGAGCTAGTACAGAGCTTGGGTCCTGAGTAGGTAGGATTTTAAAAAAAGTACAGTGTGATCTCTGCTTTACTTAAAAAAAAAAAAAAGAACATTTTTATTTCTTTCATTTTTTTGCTTCCCTGATTTGAAAGGGGAGAGCTGGATAAACATTACAGTTGATCAAATCTCAAACCGTGACACTTGCCAAACCAAAGATGATTGTGTGAGTTCATTACTATTGGTTTCTTTTCTCTTTCCTCAGAGGCAGAGCAGTCACAATGATATATTGTTACTCGCTGGGATAAATAGCTGTATTTTACAGATATTAGATACAGGCGGGTCCTACGCCTTGATGTTTGCAGATCTTGAGTGGTAACTCTTGCTCAGTGCTCTGTGGAAAAACAGGGCTGCATTACTCTCAGAGTAACAAGCAGAAGTCTGTGCCAAGGAGATGGGAGTTGGCATTTCTTAGAGAGCTCTACAATACACTTGAGGAAAAGAGGCCTATCCTAGAAATGAATTTCATTTATACTGGCTCGAGAGAAAGGCACCTCCAGGAAGATACACACATGGCCATTTTTCGATCTAAAAATTCCTTTTACAGATTAAACATAAAAACGAGAATAAGGCTCTGTACAAGTAACATGATACACAACAGAAGAAAAAAAAAAATTGCAGCTACAGCAATCAGGATAAAAGGTCAGGCTGTGGCTCACTGAAGACGGAGCCAGCATTGTTCCTACAAGAGGCAGGCCCTCCTCGTGCCCTTGCCCACTTGCTTCCACCCCAGGTTGCCCCATGCTGGCCATCGGTCAACCCAGCAAAAAAAAATACGACAAAACCGTTTCGCTTTCGGCAGAATTAACTCCCTGTTTTGGCTTACCACAGAAGTGCACAAACAGCTGGAATGGCGTCCTTTGGCAGCAGTGCCAATTTAAACTGTTCATGGAATTGCACAGGCTCCCAGAGAGGAGCTCTGGGAAGGATTAGCAGAAACTCTGCAGTGACTTGTGCTACGAGGAGGCTAATACGGTCACTGGTGTCCAGGCTGCCAAAGCAGATGCTGAGGAAAAGAATCCCTTCAGATTTATACACGTACGGTTTCCTTCATGTGTCTCAAGTATGGGAAAAGGGATGACCTTCATGACAGTCCTGTGGAGATATATACAAGGGTGTTTTCCTGTCACTCTCCACCTTTGGTGTGAAAGGCATCTGATTATAAGATGAGCTAATGAAGAGTGCGTTAGGGAGCAGAGCAGCCAGTTCAGTTCCTCCAGTGTAGGTATCCAAATATCATTCCTTCAAGCACGGCACACAAGGTTTGCACTCAGCGATACTGGAGCATACGGAGTACACACCACCACCCCTTTTTCCATTTAAGTCCTCTAGCTCTCACTTCGACCCCAGCAGAAACTGCTTTGAAACCTTAAGTGAAAGCTGTATTCCACTTCAGGACAAACCAGACCCCATTCCCTCAGCTGGGTTAGCACTCACAAGCCCTGCTCGGTTGCACTCCTGTGGAGACATCAGTACCCAGAGGCAGAAGCTGCGCCTCCCTTCCCCAGGCATCATCCTGGATCAGTGAGGTCAGTCCAGCTTCTCCACAGCCTGTAGGCAGGATGCAACCAACCATCCCACACAACGGACACTGCCAGCGCTCGGCTCCATGCCATCCGACGTCAGACTCCAACTCATCTCCGTCCCAGAGGTGCTGACTGGCTGTTATCCCTGGAGGAAGGGGGACAGACAATCTGAAGTCATACCTCCCTGATCCATTTGGGAGTTGGGATACTGAAAAACGGTTTTATTTTTATCGCTGCAGAACTTCCTGTCTATCTGTCCGTATGTGTTACCATCTTGCTGTACACAGAGTCTAACATTGTACCCTTTGCTGTGCTACGGCACGTGTGCTGATCCTCTCTGGTCTCCCACAGCGGGGTGAGGAGGAGGAAGACAATGGAAGAATGAACGAAAACAGGGTACCCTTGAAAGGTTAAAACCAAAGTAACACTCCTTACACCTCCCGAATGAGTAATGCAAGTCCAGCACAGTCATTGATATATTAGTGTCGTCCTCTGCGTTATTGTTTAATGTCTGCAGAGTAAAGTTTGTTCTGATATAATGGTTTTCATTGCTGTCTTACTCATGCATTTAAAAATGTTTACCCAACAACTAAAAGAACAGGCAAGTAAGACAGATTTTCACGGGAGTTCTGTGCCCACATGTCACAGTTTAACCCCAGCCACCAAGTAGGACCACACAGCTGCTCACTCACTCCCCCTTCCTCCTCAAGAAGGGTAGGAAGAAGATGGAGAAAAGGAGGGGGAAAGTAAAAAAAAAAACTAACTTGTGGATTGAGATAAAGATACTTTAATAAAACAATGATGGACAAGGAAAATGAGAACAATAATCATAATAATAATGTTAAAAGAATATACATGGGACAAATCACTTTCACCCCCAGATAAACTGGTTATTCAGCTTGACTTAAGCAGTAATTGTGGACTTCCATCCGTTGGCCAACACCCATTTATATACTGAGCATGGCGCCCATGGTATGGAATATTGCACTGGCCATTATATTGTTCTATCTAGGCTCCTTCTCAGCTCCTACGTGAAGCTGAAAAATGTCCTTGACCAGCATAAACATCACTTAGCAACAACTAAAACAATGTGCATCACTGACATTCCTTTCATACCAAATCTGAAAGCACAGCAATCACTAGCAAGAAAATTAACTCTATCTCAGCTCAAAACAGGACACCATTTTTCTTCATTCTATTTCAGAAACATTGTAATTCCTTTTGCTTCTAGTGTAACCCTGGTTTAACCTTATCTCTAGACTTTTGTAAGCAAAGTCTAGATGGAATTGTTTTCAGTGCAACTACTATTTTCCATTGAAAGAAAAATGGAAATCAGTGTACATCAATTAATAATAAAACTGAGAGGATTTCTTGCAACACGGTGCCACTGTGAAGTCTCCATATCTTTTTTTTTCATTCTGGATTTCTGGTATCTAAATACTGCTGGAACAGAAAGTGTGAAGCTGTGGCACGGAAGCAGAATTAACGAATTGAGAGAGAAAGGAATAAAAAACCTCGGAAAAAAATAACTGACATGTAATTTCTTCTTTGTAATAATATTGTTTGTGACTTTAAAAAGGCCAAATTTTTTAATGTTGGTTGTGTTTTTTTTCCTTCACAATAAATGGGAGACTGGTGCTTAAAATGAACTAAGGGGAAGCAGAAAGTGGTGGATTTATAACAAATGGAGATACATGGTTCCTTAATGAACACAACTGTTTTCAGCTCTTTTTCACACTGCAATCACAGCACTTCTCAGTTTCCACCTGAAGGTCTTCAGGCTCTGATATAGATTTGTGGGTTTGCATGACTGTTTACCTCCACTCTTGAATTTTCTTCTTACAAAGACTTTCAGACTCAGTTGACTTTGCTGGCAGAGGATGATGGGTAGTCCTAGGGAAGAAATCAAGTCATGTCACTGTCGCATTTCCCTCCATTTGTGAAATTGTTCTCTCTCTGAAGAGAGAGACCACATACTTATCATGGTGCAGCTATAGGGTTGCTCTGATGAAATTTCATCACTTGTCACTGGGGCCAAAGACTAGGGGAGGGACATAGAGGCCATATGGAGTCTGGGGTTTTGTAGATCAAGCTACCATTTTGCTGAGCTCCCACTGGTGTGGCTGCTGTTTTCAGTCCACCTCACTGTCCACTTATCTAGTCCGCACTTCATATGTGTGTTAATGAGTATACTTATGGAAAACAGTACTGAAAGTCTTGCCAAAGTCAAGAGAAACAACCATTGCTTTCCCCTCATTCATCAAGCCAGTCATCTCATCCTAGAAGGCAATCTTCAGGCATTGTTACCCCTTTGTAGATCCAAAAATTGATAGTGACTACCCTCAATCATCTTTTTGTCCTTAATATGTTTGGGAAAGGCTTCCAATATTGTTCCCTCAATCACATAAGACTGACCAGCCTGTAGTTCCCAAGATCCTCCTTCTTGTCCCTCTTGAAGAGAGAGGTGACATTTACTTTCTTGCAGTCCTCAGGATCCTCCCCCAGTCGTCAAGGACTTTTGAAGCTAACTGCAAGTGGTGTCACGGTTACACCAGCCAGCTCCCTTAGCACCCCTGGATGTGTCCACACATGTGGATTACACTCCTGTGTAATATCGGGATATTAGATACATGTATTAGGATATCAAAGTATATATATTAGATTCGTATCTGAGTAGATTTTTTTTTTTTTGACACATACAATTTTTAAGCTAGGATGTGTTTGCAAAAGGTGCTGTAATACTCGACTAAGTGAAAACAGAACTGCTTTAATGACACTGACCTTTCAATATTCTGAGTCACCATGACTCTTGTGTCAGCCTCAAATACATCCTTTCCAAGTAACTTCCTTGGAACTATGGTGTCAGATGAGGAAAGAGAAATAGGCCAAAAGCTATTGGAAAAATCCTGCTATTGTGTAAACAGAGGTGCTTGGATAAATGAGGTGTGTGGGTACCAAAGGAGAAAAAAAAAAAGAAAAAAAGAATAGGAGCCCTGCAGGGGTCTAAAGGGAAGACGTAATTTTCTATTTCTTCTCAGGAATTTTCTTTTCATAATCACTCTCCCTGACAGCAGAGTCTCCCAGGTCTTGATGAATCTACTGTTATCACATTCAATGCTGCAACTTCCAGGGAGGGCCCAGGGAGGTGGGAGCTGGGATTTCAAAGAAGCTCATAGCTACACGTTCCAGCTGGGCTGCAGCCAGGGTTTCAAAATCGAAGAGAGCACAAAAAAGAAAAATTCTTCAAAATGAGGAAATGTGGACCCCTCTTTGGGGGCTTTAACAGAAGTTGAGCTCTTTTGACATAAATCCAGTAAGCTATTACAAAGTACCTCACGAAATCAGCTGTGCACTTAACCCCTTTGGTTTCCTCAGAGGAGAGGGGAAGTGCTTTAAGTGATGCCTTTCGGTATGTAGTTATTAACTCTATACATTTCTGAGGAGAAATACAGAAGGTTTTTTCTGACTATGGAAAAGAAGTAGATAAAGTTTCAGGCAACTAATAGATTTCTGTAATTCATATATTCCCCAAATATTCATTTGTAGGTACTGACTTCTATCAGGTCTCCCCCACATCATTCTATATTAATAGCATTCCTAATTAGCTGCACTTTGGGTGTTTCTCTCAAAGTAACCTGGTCCCACTAGGTCAGAAAACACATGTCCAAATGCTGTTGTGAATATGATTTTCCTAAGCTAGCTACGGTCTATGAGTTTTAAACTTTTATCAGGACGTAGTTACGATTAAAATAGCCTAGCAGCAGAGGGAAGATGGAAACAAAGATCCACCCAGCTGGGAGCAGTTTTGATTGCTTCCTAAAATAAAGACTGAAAGCAAGAATAAGAGAAATTCCTTAGTTTTTCTCAGACAGAAGATTTCCAAATCACTATTCCAGCATCCATTGGTTCAGTAACAGTGCACATACAGTTGTAATAGCAGTTTCTCAGGAGCCACACTAATAAAAGCACATACAAGATTACTTTATCAGACCTATTCAGATTTTTCCGAGTTTGTTAAGCACTCTGACATCCTTCAGTGGAAAAATTCATGCAATTTTTATTTTGTGGAAGTGGAAACTGACTCAAAGGGCTGATCAAAAGGATTGTTAAGAGCCTGAAATATACTTAGAGTCTACGTAGAATAAGACAGCTTGGGAAAGGATGAATGTAGGGGAGAAGTGATAGACACCTATAAAATTATGAATGATGCAATGTAGCTGAAAGGGTAGGATTTGCTCTATAACACAGGGGAGGACCTGTGAGACACACGGTGATTTTAGGCAACTCACAAAGTGTATGGCCTCAATTTTAAAATAAAGACCAAAATAGGAAAAGAACTGTGCTTTCATCTACCTCCTGCACGGCAGGAAACGTGGAATTCATTGCCGTGCAATGCAGTGGAGACTGAAAGAACAAGTCAAAGAGCATTTTTACAAGTGCATAGAAATTAGTTCTGAGGGTGGTCCAGAGATTTCCAGGTTTGTTAAACCCCTAGACTACTAACTGGAAGATCACTAGATACAGCAGGGAAAGGGCCAGGTACTGTGTTCACAAAAAAGAGCAAGAGCTTTCCTGTGAGACACAGACCTTCTCTCTGATCAAGCCAAGCAAGTCTGGGAAGGGAGCAGGTTCCAAGCAGTAGGAAGCACTGGCAGCAGTATGTTGCTCTTTTATAATTCACATTTCCTCAGCATGACTGTCCCCAGACCTACAGGTGTAGCAATTCTAACAGTACCACTACTATCAGTGTGTAAGCTATTCTCATTCAGTACTACGTTCACAGCCACTTTGCACCATGCAGAAAAGGTCTATACCAGGCTGTGGAGCAAGGAAGAATTTGGCCCCGTGCACCTATTGCTTCCCCTGAGGTCTGACACGGACATCAGCCTACGTGCATGAATAACTGGCACAGACAGAAAAACCCTACTGTCTAAGAACTGCCAGGTTTAAATCTTGGAATCGTTCTCAGGGGGCTGATCTAAAACCTACTAAAGTCAACAGCAAAAGCTCCTTCACTTTTAAGAGGGCTTGTGGTGAATTCAGTCTAGAGAGGAAATCTCAGGAGATGTCTTCCACAGACAGATGGACAGGAGAGCATGAGATGATTAGTAAGAGTGTTTCAGTTTCCCTGTTAGGCAATGGTTTAATAAAAGCAGTTTTCAGAATTGATGTTTCACAATAACCAGAGGATGTTACACTAATGGTTACACATTCGAAACAGCTCCACAGGCATAAGCAGATCAAACTATTTGGCCAAGTGAATGGGGCTACAAACCAAAACAAACAGACCCTGGCTTCAAGGAGCAGTAACAGTCTTGCCATTAATTCGTGCTTTTTTATAATAAAATAACATCAGGCAACCCCAGCAAATTCATGTGAAGCCACTTGCTAGCTTCATCAGCAAATATCCTTCCAGTATGTGATTGCAGGGCAAGGCTTTCCCTGTGGGACAGCGCAGTGCGAGTGTGTTTAACCCAGCAGCTTCCCACCTAGGGTCTGTTCATCTGGGTCACATCGTGGTCTGCCTCAGTGCAAGCTGTGAGATGATGCAAGGTTATTGTCCCTCATTTAGGGCCGACAAACTTCAAGTATCAAGAGATGTCTGGTGTGTCTTTTGCTTTCCAGGGTTAGCAACTGAAGTCACCTGTGTCAGTCTGGAAGGGGAGCCGAAAGGAGGAGAGGCGTAGCGGAGGAGTGCAGGGATGTGAGAGACTTGCCCCAGTGAGGGTCTGGCTGTGGGCATGCAGCACTCCCTTCTCAAGACAGCAGCAAACACACAGAATCACTGATCCTCGCTTGCTGGGTTTAGATGTTCTTAGCATCACAAAAGAGCCAAAGCAAGGTTTGGGATGTTACATTTGGAGGAGTACAGACCTCAAGCAGCTACTCCCTCAGCTGTTCGTCCTCAAAAAAACAATGCAAAATAAACTTTTATCTCTCCCAGACAAAGGATATATTTGTTTTTGTGTTTTTCTGAAGCCCAGGGCTCATGAAATGCTTCAGTAAATTTGCTGCCTGGGCAGCAAGATGATTTGTTACCAGAATTTCTTTTTCTTGTTTTCTTCCTCTTTGTTTTCTTCTTTCTTTTTTTTTTTTCTCCTCATCTATTTTGCTTTTATGAAGTATTCATGTTTATTTCTATGCCTTGGGGGAAAACTCAAGCCATTTGGCTGCATAAGATACCCACAGTCAATCTGAACAGTGCTGCATCTGTGATGGGGGAAAGAGGCATCTATTTACAGTGCTGGGGATGTTAAACTCGGAAATAAGCTTTTTATTTTTAACCTGGAATGGATCTATGTATGGCTGCAGACATTTCCCCATTTAGACTGCGGGTCTTTCCAGTAATTATGGCCCAAACCCAGCTCCCACTGACGTCAATGGGATTCTCTCCATTGACTTCAAGGGGAGTTAGACCAGGCCTTGCCCTGAGGAGCAAAGCCAAGGCAGGATAAAGCCTTCTTCTTTCCCACCCAAGGAAAAACTCTGTGAACTTACCAGCACTTACGGACCACTCTGAGCTATTCCTTCTCCTTCTACCTGCCTCTTTCATGTAAATTTACAGTATGTCTACTCCCCTTCAAATTCTCTCGCAACGTCCAAGAATGCATCTCCCCTGCAACACCCTCCCACTTGTCCTCAAAGCCTGTTTGTAAACCCCTTGGAGCACTGCTAAAATCAGGCAGGAGGCTCTCTGCCCTGCTGTGGGATCCGCTCCTCTGCTGCTTTGCCTTTCCTTTCCAGGCCTTTCCTCTGAAAACTTTCCAAGGCCAAGCCAAAAAAAAAAAAAAAAAGACTTCTTACTGTCACGCTTTCTACTGTTTATATTTTTCACAAGTGTTTGCTCTGCATACAATAAAAATAGCTATGGGCAGCTGGTGCTGCAGCTGGTTTCTTCTCTGTTGACTTCAGGTGAGTTTTCCTAACAGCCTCAGCAGGCAACGGAGATCTGCAGCAGGACAAGGGAAGGGAGGCAGATGTCCTGGGTAAGAGAAAGGAGAAAGTCAATCGCCTTCCCCTCACCAGTTAACAGCCCAACCAGATTAGCCCTGAGACATAGCACTAATTACCCTGGGCACGGTGCCATGCTGACATGGCTATTCAGGAGCCAACTTGTATCACTGCACGGTGCTCTGCGAGCAAAGAACTCACCCAGTTCCAGCACCGAGACCTCTAACACGGTGCGACAATAAAGGCAAGCAGTGGCTCAGGAGGCAAAGAGGTAAATAGGAGGGTTGAAATGCAGGGGTGACAACTCAGTGGAGCTGAAGTTTTGGGGATATAAGGGAAGAGTGGAAGGGGTGAGGGAGAGGAGAAAGGCTAGAAGACATGCGAGAGTTGAGAGCAATCTGTTGTGTTTTGGTGGAGTTGTGTCTCCTGCCCTCCTACTCTCCAGTTCGTGTCTTTTCCTGTTGCCACTGCCCTTCATTTGTATCAAATCTCCCAGATCCTTGCTGCAACAAAATGGAGAGTGACGTGAGAAGATGTCTTTCCCTCCAGATGAAAGACTAGGCTGAGGACCTTCGGCAGAGCTCTGGGCTTTCCAGGCAACTGCTGCCCCGAACTCCAAACTGTACTTTGCAGAGGTAGCAGTTAACCGCAAAGAAAAGTAAGTGCATTGGTCCACTTTGCCAAAGCTGGTTAGAGACAGGTCTTGTTGTCATTAGGACCTTGAAGATCTGCATCTAAAACTTTCTGACAAGAGGACTTATGTAAGGAAAATCCATGTCCGGAATGTGACACTGTGGGATTCCAGCTCGTTCTCATAGACTCATTATAGCAGTGGTATAAACCTGGGAAATCTCCAGTACGTAATAAGAAGCCCATGCCTGCCTTTTCACATTTGACAACCTCAGAAGTGGAACCATCTGCTGATCATGAGATAGGCAGTGATCAACAGATCTGCTTTCTTCCACCTAACCTTTAGCAAATGATAGTCCAAAAATGAGAAAAATAGCATTCTTAGTTTATTTTTTCTTTCTCCTTTTTCTGGTTGAGAAAGGCATAATCTCTAGAGAAACAACCACAATGTTTTGAGAGCAAGAAGAGAAAAAATTACTTTGTGCCATTTCTGTGGGGAAGCAGACATCTGTCCAGGTGCCTGTTCTGGGACTGCACCAGACTATGCAGTTACATTTTCTGGCCAAAGGATCTTTCTGGTGGAAATCTTTTTACCCCAAAAATATTTAGTACTACAAGTACCTACCCAATTTAGGTCAGTGTCCAGAGCCCCTAACTGAATCCAAAGTCCTCCGAACCTGCACACAAATAGAAAGGAAGAAACCACATTTTTTCCACAAAAATAATCTTTTTAAAGTGAAAAACAACAAAAGTAAGAGAAACAGGGAGAGATGCAGAGACTTATATAGTGGCACAATGAGAAGGAAAAATATTTTCAGGTGTAGACTGACGGTATTTCCATGATAGTGGAAACCATGACAACACATTCTCCCTGACGATCTGACTCGCCTAAGTCCTTTTAGATAATACATTTTATTTTTCACTTTCACTATAAGCAAGCAAAAGGGGAAGCATTTAAGATCTTAAGTATTTTGAGTCGTATTATGGCCAGAACAAAGAGAAAAAAGGAACAAGAATCTTCATCACTGCTTCCTCTAGCATGAGATGAATTTATGCTTCATGTACATACCAACAAGCAGATTAGAAAATAGATGTAGATAGTAATGCTGAGAGCAGCAAAGACTCACAGACTTCCAGCCAAATTCCCTCTCATAAACCCTGAATGAGGCCAAGGGGAAGGTGATAAAGAATCATATGATTTCAAGATGAGAAAAAAGTTAACTAGTCTTTCCACCTGACAGTGCAATACTGCTTCCTCTAGTGCATCCTCTTGGCTGGATTCATTGGCTGAATCACAGAAAATGCTAATAATAATATGCATCAAGTAATAACGGGTGGAATCATTGCACAGCACAGTTCAGTTGGCAGTGTTGGTGTTTATGCCACCTTTCCTAAGTACCCAGCCTAGCAAAGGACAATGAGCTTCAGAGGTATTTTGGGAGGGTTCCAGGCTGCATATCATCAGGACCAAACACTGTCAGTGCATCTCTCCTCCAGCCTGATATGCTAAGAGCTAAACCCATTTACTAGTCAGAGAGGAATCACTTTATTCTTGCAGGCTGTGGGAGAACCAAAAAGAAGGAAAGGCGAAAAACACAGGACCAAATGACACCTAGAACTGGAGAAGCCCACAGAGGATGCTGTCATTATGATGTGGCTAAATTACTGTCCAAAATCTCAGTCTCATACTCTTAATTCCTTGCTGTCCTTGTTGCTTGACAAATCACACAACCACCTCTCCCACTTTGTTTTCTTCTCTTACTGTGAACTATGTGGATTTTTGGTAGCATCTGGAAGTACCTAAAAGGAACTGAGGTTAGGAATGGAGCAGTATGAGAAATTTGCCTGGTATCATAGGTGTCTAATGCCATGTAATGTATGGTACTTATCATCTTGGAAACCAGGTGGGAGAGATATAGAGACATCCTTGTGTGGGGTTTTGGTCCTGCGCAGGAGTGGCATTTCTGCCACACTTCACAAACCCATTGGTACATTCTTTTCCAAAGAAGGCAGCACAAACCACTGGATGTGCATCATAGGAAATTCCACTGCCAGCAGGGTGTGCAGGGAAGCTTGTTACAGGCCAAAGCAACAACAAATCACCCCCCAAAAGAGGAAATTTCACAAAAATGAGACTTTTCATCTCATTTGCAGTGATTTGTTATAATGCTTAAGTTAAAATAACAGAGTTTAAATATTTCATAATTAAAAATAATAATTAAAAAAAATCTCAACATACTGACACTGTTCCCACAGATTTTTTTCCTCAGAGAACCTTAAAAATTTATTTTCAGAACTGACATGTTTGTAAAGTGTTTTGCTCCTTACAAAGTGATGTCTTCCAAGAGAGAAATATGCCATTGAGAATCACCTCACTCACTCCGTATAAATCACAAACAACTCCCAGGGTTTTTTGTCCCTCTGAAGTAGCAGAATTGAAAATAGAGATCTAAAGAGACTACTCCCTATAGGGACTGTCATCACACCAGACACAGAGGAGCTGCAGAAGCTGTTTATTTCTAAATCAGGCAATTCAATAATAGTCAAGTACATAGACAAACCTCTTTGTTATTCGTAGAGTTGTCCACCTCGAGTGAATCCACTAGTCAGCCAGGGTTACGTGGGCTATAATATTCCATTATATTCTTGTTCTGCTTCAGATTTGCACCTGTTTAACTGAGATCCAAAGATCGAAATCCGTCCCCCAGCTAGCTGTGAGTATAGACTCATTCACTTATTTGTTGTTTCACTGTGAACAGACTTTTTGCAGAGCAAAGGCCAGGCTGTGTTTTCTATTATGCCATAATATACCTGGATTATTGCCACTGCCTCCACGGCTTACATTGGCTGAAAGTAAGTGAAGAGGCAAAGTCCGAGGAGTATTTTAGGAGAGGCTTGTTCTTCACTGGCTTTCAGAGACAGCGGTAGTCAAGCTTAGGGTGGAAGAAGTAAACAAACATATATACACTCACCATTGCTTCTCCGGTTCAGACACTGTCCATGGAATCCCAAACATCTGGAGCTCATTGCTGTGCTGGCCTCATTGAAATAATTATTTAATTAGCCGCCTTTTCACTTTCTCTTTCTCTCCTACCCACTGTTTTCTTCACCACCCAGTTCCCAGATGCAGAACTCAATGTGAAAAACCCTAACAGAACTGAGCTTCCTCCACGGGAAGTTGGTCTGTAGGAAAACATTTCTATTCAGTCTTAAGCAAACATCCTCAGTACTTACAGCATCCCATCACTGAAAAGCTTTCCCTCCCTACAGCAACTAAAAATACCATTTTGTTTTTGTATTTTCCATTAAATGCTCACAAATTTTGAAGCTTGTGAATCCTTACAGCGGCTGCTACTTACAGGAACTTCCAAAGCTAAAGCCATGGTAAACCAAGATTCCTTCCTGACTGGGAACTGAGAGTGCAGATCTGAACCTCTTATTAGCAGCTCATTAAGGAATAGAACATCTTCCCAGAGTGGAAGATGGAGGCTGTTCCCAAAAAAGCAGAAAGATGAATAATTCTGCCCAGAGGTGAAAGACGGAACCGTCAGAAATGCCATGTTAGCACCAACAGAGCTCCAAACAATACATATTTCAAAAAGACCAAATGGAGCACAACAATTTGCCTCACTTTGGCTATCCTATGAAAAAAATGAAGGGAATGGAGATAAAAACTTCTTTGTTGTGGTATAATGACAGATGCCCCTGTAACAGTGCAATGGCAGAGACCCTGTCTGGAGCAGCGGGCCAGAGCTGAGCAAAACCTCAGCATTGAAATCAGAGACCTGGTGAAACGCATATAGTTTCATACACCTGCACAAAGCCAAGTTTCAATCTACTGTGCTTTTTGAGTCATCATTTCCATCCTTCACCGTGGTCAAAGTGTCTATCTGTACTTTTGGGATTGCCTGTTTGCTTAGGATCCCCAGATGCCACACAAAACAGTCTAAGAGCTCAGGATCGCAGGACCAGTGGGACAGGACAAATGTGAGCGCCTTTGCACAGACCCATGCCCCCTGCCTGCTGTCTCCTGCCACTCACACACAGTTTCCTCTGCTCTTTGTAAAGAAGAAATGCCTGAAACAGAAAAATATGCATGATCATGCAATTCTCTAGATCATCCTCCGGACACATTGGGTTTTGCAAATTTAGCTCACGGAGTAAAATGCAAATGGGTTTTGGGTTTGCAATGCACATTTTCTATGTGCATTGCAGAAGCAGTAGAAAATCGCTTTTTTTCTGGATTCTGTCTTTGTGACATTCCTATTTACACCAGTAGCAGAAAGACTGGTTCTGGAGCTTAGAAATTTTGGGGGGTACCACTAATCTTTTTGCATTGCTTTGCTAAGGGCTTTAGAGGGCCTATTTCTGGATGGAGCTCCCCCAACACAGGCAATTGGTCTTCACCCCACTCTTCAGTGAAGGAACAGCTTGAGAGCACCTAGCACACACTGCCCCCCTGGAGGGATAGGGTCCCAGTGAGTCTTCCTACAGACCAACCCCGTAGGCCGACCCCTCACAAACCGGTTATCAAACCAGAGAGGTTTTCAAGCATCAAACTTCAGAGCTGCCCTCAAGACTCGATTCTTGGCTGCAAGAAAGGGTATTAACAATAACAGTTGTTGTTGTCATGTAATGAAATACAGCCTTCAGAAGAGGCTACAACTGAATACTCTAAGCAAAGTCTGTTTATACTGAGGAACTAAAACCCAGCCCTTGACGAGAAAAATTGCAATGTAAACAAGTAGAGAAATGTCATCCAGCCATCGCAACTTGGCTTATGAGAGAGCAGATGAAAAAGTGTCAGGAAGCAGAGAGCAATTTATCTTGCTAAGTCTCAGTCCTTGTGACTCTGAGACGACTATTTAATTTTGGGTCTACTATATCTATAGAAATGGCTACCAACATAATTAGTGATTATTATTTTCATTCTGGGAAATGGAAACAGAGGAATAATTTGGCCAGAAGTAAAATGCCTAGGTATACAATCCTGGCAGAAGTTGCCTCAGCAGGAATCAAGTCAGTTAAACAGAAAGGTGTTCAATAACCTGATGGGGTTCTTTGTTAAAACAGAAGTAGGTTGAGAAGAGGGAAACCTTTTCCAGCCCGAGGCACTCAGTTCACACAGTTTTTAAAGACAGAGTAGCGTGTGCTCCTCTGCTTCTCTGCTGGAGATATAACCCCCGTGCAGCAATATGCCGCGGATACTAAAGGGGGTTGGATGCTACGGTCAGTTCCTGCTGTGGTAGCACAGAGACCGACACGCAGGAGCCCCTGACACGTGCGGGCAGGCTGTCAGGTGGGTTTCACTGCCTGCGTCAAGCTCCACGCTGCCAGGGAGCCAGCAGTGCTTGGAACGAGCCGTCAGTGAGTTGAAGCTCCAGCCGCGGCTGCAAACCGCACATAACTGCCTTTGGTAACCCGTGCTGGCACAGTAGACCTGAAAGTCTGCGATGACCCTACTCTTGCCACAGGCAAAGCGCGGTCCTCCTTGTTTTACAGATTAGGTCGCCTGAGGACCCAGCACCATTAGGTCTACCAGCAGGAGTGCCAGCGGTCACAGCTCCTGCCACCCCACATGCCTGTCTCTGCTGAAAAGGGCTCCATCCCAATTTCGGTAGACGAGTCACAGGCAATTCCTGCGTCGACTTGTGTGAGCTCTGTGTGCTGCCTCCCTCTCCCACTCTGCTGGCTGCATGAGGATACACAGTCCTGGGAAGACTACAACACAGTGGCACAAAACATGGTTGGAGCCAAAGAGCCACTTCAGACACTGCAATGTGGGAGGAAAAGGAAAATTAATCAGAGTCCCAAATGTCCTGTTCAAAGGTTTGGCATGGCGTGGCACTCCCAGAAGTAGGGAGGTGATCATTCCCCTGGACTCAGCACCGGTGAGGCCACACCTGGAGTATTGTGTCCAGCTTTGGGCACCTCAATACAAGAGAGATATGGAGGTGCTGGAGTGGGTGCAGAGGAGGGCAACAAAACTGGTGAAGGGCCTGGAGCATCAACCTTATGAAGAGCGGTTGAAGGAGCTGGGACTGTTTAGTTTGAGGAAGGGGAGGCTGAGGGGAGACCTCATCACTCTCTACAGCTACTTGAAAGGCACTGTAGAGAGGTTGGTGCTGGTCTCTTCTCGCAGGTAATTAGTGACAGAATGAGAGGGAATGGCTTCAAGCTCCAACAGCATAAGTTTAGACTGAACATTAGGAAATAATTTTTCACAACCAGAGTGGTCGGGCATTGGAATAGGCTGCCCAGGGAGGTGGTTGAGTCACCATCCCTGGATGTGTTTAAGAGCCATTTAGATGTGGTGTTGGGGGATATGGTGTAGGGGAGAACTTTGTAGAGTAGGGTCGATGGTTGGACTCGATGATCCCAAGGGTCTTTTCCAACCTAAATGATTCTATGAGTCTATGATTCTATGACATGCTCCATTTGTTGTTCATTTCATTTTGTATTTAGGTCCAAAATAAAGTGTGTCCATGACACATTTCCACTAAAAATGTAGATTCTGGGGAAAATAAGTTCTCATTTCATGATAGTATTGCATATCTGAGCTATGATTGTCTACCCATGCACAAAATGAACTTTCTTGAACAGTCTCGGATAACTCCATTTTGCATTACATGTTAGATGTTTCATTCCTTAAAAAAAAAAAAAAGTTCCTACACCAAAGGCCTCTGTGTGTGTTTGCACTTCAGCTTGATATTAAGAAAATTGATACTTTAGATGCTTGAGAAAATAGGACCTCCACTGAATTGTAAATCAAACTTTTCAACTCAACAGGGCATGTATACATCTGGCACATTGGTGAATTAAATAACATGATTACTTTCTCTTGACTTTCCAGTAGAATCATAATGTCTTCCACCTAGACCTTTGCTGTTGGTCTGTTTCCATTGCTGGGTGTAACACTAAGATTATTGTTAGCATACACCAAACACACTTTAAAACAAGTATTATCTTCCATTTTATATCTGTAAAGTGTAATCAAGCTCTGATCCTAACTAGGGCCTTAGTCACTGTTATTATCTTAGGTAAATAAATAATAATGTTATTATGATGATGGGGCAATAAATTATATGTATTCAAAATAGATGTCTGAGGCTTTGGAATGAGGGTGTTTCCTAATGGAGGGGAATTCTTGGCTGTCGGGCTATTTCCAGAGAGAGTTCTGATGCATCACTGCTTTGAAACATCTTTCACTGCTCAAGACTTCTGATTTGACTTTGGAAATACTTAACATTTCAGCTGACAGATAAAAGGTTATGTTACAGATTTTTTTGTTTTCTGAGGGGGGATTTTGCTTGTTTGTTGGGTTTTTTTTTGTTTTGAGTTTCCGTTTTTGTGTGTGTGTGGTTTCTTTTTTTTTAAAACCATGCTTTCTCAGTGTACTTATATAGGGGTTTTCCTTTCTTTTCCCTCCCTTCTGGACTCAAGTAATATTGTTTTTCAAGTTTCCATTCATCCTGCAAAATTTCTTTCTAAAAGCCATTGAACAAAACACACATATTAGGGTGCCAAAATGTGATATCTTAAATCCATTTCACTATACGTATCTAAATAAAATAATTTTTATTTTCAAAAGTTTTGACAAACCAATTGTTTTGTTATCAAGAGAAACAGACTTCCACACCCTCCATAAGCCTGGCCAGGTAACATGGTGACTTGTGTTTGGATTTACATATGTAAAAGTATGGGCTGGAATATTACACTGCAACATATTTAACAGGAAATTGATTTAAAAAAACCAAACAAAATAGGCCAAACAAACAAAAAAACAAAACCAAAAAAACCCCCAAAACCCCAAACCAAGCCTGTATGTGTTTGTAAACTATGTGCTTTTCATGGAAACCACTGATATTTTGTCAAGAAAGAAAGGATACCTATTACTTTATGCTGAAAATTGGAAATGCTTCCATCCAAAATGACACAACAAAACAACACTGTTCCACAGCTTGGTGGGAGTAGTAATTCACAGTTCTTACATCCTCATTTTTAGTTATATGATGCATTCTTCAACTAGCTTGCATCTTTGTGGTGCATCATAAGCTATGACTTTTGTGGTGCACGGAGACGATTAGTAAATTGGGAAAAAGTATTGAAGTAATCTTGCTAGAGGGGAAAGACAAACAAAAGGCAGAGACACCCAGACTTGGGATCCTGTAAGAGCTTCCCCTCTTCTCAGACTGTGAAATGAGAATAACATTAACCTGATACCAAAAGTTGGTGAGGCTCTGCATTGCTCCCAGCTTTGCTGGATGGAGCTGAAGCTGCTGAATATAATTGAGCAAATAAGAACTGGACTGCTAATAATTGTTGGCACACTATTGCAGTGGAAATCACACAGAGCCCATGTAAACTCATATTCTATTCCTGTTTGTACTTCTGACTTGCTCCAAGGCTTTGTCCTCCTCTCTTTATTCTCCTGGTTGTAACATTTCCATAGACATGCAGGGGAGTTTTGGAGAGCTCTGGAAAAATACTTATTGCCATCGTAAAGGTTGTAATGTATCACATAGAGATCTTCTGTGTCGATGACAGAGCCAGACCTTGCCTTGTACCTGATGCAGTGTGATTTATCATTGGGATTATATCACTGCATCTCCAAATGAATTTCTAGCTGTATATCCATATTCCAAGGTTATTTTAAAGTTATTTCAAATTTAAACTAGTCAGAGCAGAAAGATTCCCCCAATCCCTTTGCTCAGGCAAGAAGTGTTGCAAATCTCTGAGTGGACTTAGAAATGCTTCCTACTGTGATGGGAAACTACAATAAATATATTTGGCAACATATACTTTTTTCTCCATAAAGTGGAGCTTACAGTATAAAATTTCAATTTAAGATTTTTTATATTTTCTGTAAGAATGCCAGAAATAGTTTATGGCTCCAAAAAAAACCTCCAGTCTCTAGCTGGTGCCACACCGTCTGCATGACAAAAGCTGATCTTCTTCACCAGGAAGATGGTGCAGCACAGAAACAGCTTATTCAAAGACACTGTAAGACCTCCATCCCAGAAGGCTTTCCAGACTCAGCTAGACAAAGCTGAAATGCCTTGAGCTACCGTTGGTGATAGCCCTACTTCCAGAATTGGTTTGGATTTGAGACCTCCAAACCAATGACTCTATAGTTCTGTGAAATTCTCATATGAGAAAGGGTGCTAACAGTTTTGGTGTCAGCACTGGAGACTAAATGTGTTAGTCAGGTTTAGATACTGAGATTACTGTACTGTCTCTAAGCGACATGTTAAATGGATTAACTTCCCCTTAAACTTGTTTTGCAAAATAGTGACTTTCACGACTGACATAGTAGACCTATGTCAAAACTCCTGTCAGTCACTGGAAGTTTCCCTGCTCATCTTTCCCAGTACTCATTTTCCATAGCAGGTTTTGAATCGGCACCACAAACCTTGAAGTAAACTTTGACAGGCAAATGTTCTCCTAGGCAGCTGTTGCAATATCTCAGCTACGTAGCCCTAAATTTAATGCTTTCCATGGATTTCTTCCTTTTCGCTGCTATTGCTATAACTCTCTCCTGCTAGGTTAATCCCTCTCTTTGGTTTGCACTTGCAAGCCCCCATCTTTTCCCAGAGAGGGGCAAACCTGTCAACGTCACTCATAAAGGTTGCCTCATTTGCCACAATCCTCTGAGACCCTGGCCTGAAAACCGAGTGTCTGTCTCCATTTACAACACACAGGAGGAAAGGTTTGTAGCTCTTGGCCTCATCATGATTCATCAACGACTTAGGCGAGGTGCTACAGGGCTGTGCTTCTCCTTGACCATAGCAGATCTCACTGGACAAGATGAAAGGACCGCGAAGCAAGCATAAAATGTTCCCATATAACAAGGAGGAGCATTTAATGAAGGAGGCCACATGCAAGGAGAGCAAAAGAGAAGTAGACCAGGCTGCTTAAAGTGTTTGGAACAGGACTGATGCTTTTGTTATCTCCTTGTACAGCTTCTTGTGCACGACAGTCCAGATCTATGGCTGGACATCTAGATATCTTTGTAATACAAACAATAACAGGCATTACTTTATACTTTTTCTAACGCAAGCAAATTTATTAACAGAACTAGTCTGATTCCTCCAGTTTGATTTTAAGACTGGGTAATTCCCTAATTACTTAACTTCTTTGAATCACCGGAAGGTAATTTAAATGCTTTGCATGATCTCACCTGCACTGTAAATTAAAAATCCCAAGTACCTAGCACTAAAGGGAAAATTTAACATCAACAGGACTGTGATTTTTTGAGAACAAAACTATTAAAGGATTTCACACTCAAATTGAGCAAAGGAAGGTGCCACAGTATTCTGCCATAAATCACTAAGGAGAAACCTGTGCTAGAGAGAAAGTTCCCCCTTTTCTGCAGAGGCTGGCTTCTGAAGGATGTCAGTGCCTATCCTTGATCACAAAGCATGTTCAGGCAAAAATAAAATCACTGAAGACCTACTGTCTATACAGACAAATAGCAAGATTTCAAAAATTCATTTACATAGAGATTGCAGTCAAAATGGTGAAAAGGCAAGATGGTGTGAAGTACTGGTCTAAGCTACAGAAATGAGACTGGAGACTAGATCTCCTGCCATGCAGTATACAGTACATTTTACAAGTCCTATCAGCTTTTTTCTGAATCTGTCCTCGTGCATGTGCATCTCCATTTTTCTTAGTCTCTGTTTCAGGCACTCCTGGGAGCATCTTCAGTTGGCCTACAGGAAGAAGCAGAAGTTCTGAAAGAAAAAGGAAGGAAATTTTGTCATAGCAAAGGGAAATGATAAACTCTCAAAAAGCTGACGGTTTGGTTAAGGACTCAACAGAAAAAACATATAACTCTTCACTTTGCTCTAAAACCTTGCATTTCTTTTCAGCCATATACAAAGACAGCAGGACTCCTCACAGACTGGGTTCGCAGTGAGTTCCAGTTAATACCACTTGGAGGAATGCAAGGGATGAAGAAAGCAGGCTGTTTGTGCATAAATTTGACGAAGGTCATAAAAAACTCCCATATTTGATCAAACCAGAGGTTCATCTACAGAAGCACTTTATCCCCAGCAGTGGCCAGAGGCACAAGTTCAGGAAATCCATACAAGAAACAGAGAGAATATTTTGTAATTCGTGTCACCAACTTCCACCATGGTTTGTGGATTCTCTGTGCATACATGGCATCAAGTTAAATCCACATCTATGCAGCTGCCCTCTGTGCATTTTTTCCTAATTCCCTTTTGAACTCTTTTTTTTATTACTGACTTTTCAGTGTCCTATAACAAGAGTTCCACACCTTAACTGTGCATCATGGTAAAAACAGTTAATTTTGTTCATCAGCCTTACTTTTGTGATTACACTGCTTAATGCATATAAGAAAGCTTTATTTTGCTATGAAGGATAGACCAGTGGGTATATGTATGTAGATATACGTAGCGATTGCACCTGCTTTCTGCAAGACAACATAGACACATTTACAAGAACATATGCATGGAAAAGTGTGAAAAAATCCAAATAAACATGGGATTTACCATTTGCAAGAGCAGCTTTTGCAATAGCCCAGAAATGGAGCAGAATAACCCAGAACATCATCCTCCGTGTCGTACAGCTCACGTTCCTGGGGCATGATGCCTTGTTTGGTTTAACAGCACAGAAGGTGACTCTCTTACACCACTTAGGGAGCAATCAAGAGCCTCCTTCTCCAGCCAGTGAAGTCAAGCTGTCCAGGAGAAGGCAGTCAGGGGCCCATCTGGCTTGGTCTGCACCACTGCACACATCGTGGCTGTGGCGGAGGGGAAGGGGGGGTAGAGGTGTTGGTTAACCTTTCTGTAATTGCTTTGTTTTGACACACCTCTTCACTTCCTGACTTGGAACAGGAATGGAAAGAAAGTTTAAAAAAAATAAATAAAAATTGCTCTGAAGTGCCACAAGCGAAGGGCCCATTCTGCCATCATTTTAGGCTTGGATTCCAAGGAGGGAATGCTGCAGTTCCATTTTCTATCTGGTCAGTTCAGATTTTCTACCTGAGGCAGCACAGATGGTCAGCAAACCAAATAATCCACCCCTGAATGTGTCCGTGGCCCCTGTATTTATCAGCCTGGAGGAAGCAACTGCTGATTATCACTGCATTCATTGCTAAAGACTGAGACCCGTCAGCCCAGCCATTCTACAGATGTGAACTAACAGTTAAAGGTTATTCAACCAACACATACGTGTTGGTCTCTTGGAATGCTATCGTTCCCAACAGAAACAGAAATGGGATGAAGTATCACACTAATCCCAGAAGCCTTAGAGCAAAATGAAAAAGTATAAGCATTTGAAATGGAGACCAATAATGCAAAGACAAGAAGATTAGAGAAGTCACACTGAGTGGTGATGTCTGTGTCACAAAACCTGGCACCTGCAGTGCCCTAATGATTATACGTGCTAGCATCATCAGCCGTTTTACTAAACAGCTAACCAACAACATGACCTTGCCACCCCTTCAGAGTTAGACAATCATTGCCATGGCCATGTTATTGTCAAACGTTTTCTCTGTGTTTGTGCTCTGTGTTCTTTCCAACTTTGTCCCTCTCTAAAGGCTATTACATTAAAACTGTAGAGCTTTAATAAACCCAAGTAATGGGTATATTAAAGAAATTTTCTCCTGTAATACTGATGTGCCAGAGGTTGCCTGTGCATAGATACCAACTCATTTTCGGTTTTTCATCTGAACAGAATTTGACTTTGTTCCTCTATCTAGTCTGTTACCAAAATAGCGGTTTCTTTCTTTCACCATGGAGAGAGCACATGGTTTCTTTCACACTCATGGCAAGGTCTGTAAACCTTGATTAGATTTTTTCTGTGCACATGTGGGTCCCAGAGCCCCTCAATAAACCCTGCACTATCTCTTCTCCATACTGAGAGCCTCAGGTCAAGGCTGAGGAAGTCCCTGCAAGGGACACTGGAGACTGAAACGTCCTTTGTATCTGCTTGACCTTTCTTCACCGGGCGGTGAAGAAAGAGGGTGGTCAGCCACTGGAGCAGGCTCCCCAGGGAGCATCTCATGGCACCAAGCCTCTAAGAATTCAAGGAACATGTGGACAATGCTCTTAGTCATATGGTTTAGTTTTAGGTATTTGTGCAAGGAGCAGGGAGTTGGGCTCCATGATCCTTATGGGTCCATTCCAACTTGAGATGTTCTGTGACACAAAACCACTGTGTTGAGCAGGGCATAGGCTGGTCAGGTGATGGTACAGTGGGATTTGTGGAGCTATGTCAACCTGCCTATTTCAGACCAAATTGCCCCAGGCTCTTCATACAGATCACGGAAAGAAGCATGCACCTGGGTTACTATGTGAGTTTGTAGCAAGTCATAAGCAACAGCTAGGTTGATTTTACCAACAAACTGTTTGTAAAGGCACACATGTGAAACGAGAGGTAAGCAGGCAGTTCCTCAAGACCTCTTTTGCAGAGGAGAGAGAGATGAGGGAGACCCAAGCCCCATGCCCCAGGCTGTCTCTCAGCGCCCTGCCGCATACCACCCTCTGTGTCCGCTCTCTCATGCATTCTCCTGGGAGACTTCCACCCGTGGCAGCCCTAAAGTGCATCACTTGTTACTCGCTGGAGAGCAGAGAGCCTCCAAAGTCGCCGTATCACCCTGAAATCAGTCTGCACAGCAGGCGAGATTTGGGTGAAAAGTAAAACGAGTTTTAGCCCGCTATAAGACAAAGTTAATAAACTAATTACTAGATTTGGAAAATGGAGACAAGGAGACAAAGCTGTAACACACCTCTTTATCTGCCTGTGCCTGGACCTGTTCCCAGCCTCCTCTCTGATTTGCTCAGGGAAGAGCTGACGAGACATATTTGCAGCTCGTTAGTGCTGGGGCCTGGTTCCTAAGATAAGGCTAGTCCCTCCGGCAGCGTCTCCTTGCGCTGGAACCCTTCACTTGGGGCAAAACCTCTCTATACAGATGTCTCTCTTCCAGGATCCCACTCAGTAAAAAACCAACCCCACAGGAGTTTCCCATAACCCAGACCCTGCATAATTAGTTCAGTTTGGGTAATGACTTGGTGAGAGGGGCGCTGAAGGAAAGTCTCATGCTGTGTTTGCTCGAGCAGTGCAATTTCACGCTGGGTGGCCGAGGCTATTACCACTTCAACAGATCATGGTCACACACAGTAGGAGTGTTCTGTTTGGCAGAGGGGCTGCAGAACAGGAGTGGAAGTGCATCTGAGTTGTCATGTTGCATTTTCTACAGCCTGTGGCTCTAAAACTGCATCACTTGTGACAGTGAGTTTATTATTTGTGTAAGGAACTGTAACAAGGCCACTTGCCTCTTGGTGCTTTTAGTTTCTGGCTCTTGGATCAAAAAGAAGATTAATAATGTTAGCACCACTTTGCAGATGGGAACAGTCAGACTCGATGAGGAAAAGACAAGTAGCTTGAGGAAAAGATGGGAAAGGGGGTCCTGTCCTGCCTCCTGCCATCTCAGTACTGCTTTAGAAGGTTTTACTGAACCTCTGTAGCTAATCTATGTACAGCCAAAGATCTTTTAAATAAACACTGCCTTCCTTTCAGTCTTGCCCTGCAATGTATGTTTAAAGATGGAAGAGATGTATAAAGATGGAAGAGATGTATAAAGAAGGAAGAGATCTTCCTCAATGAGATTTCTCACATCTTACCTAACTCCTCCCAAAACAAAAGGTTTCCTGAAACCTCACATGTCTGCCTTGTGTCTTTGTGAACCAGGTTTTTGTTCAGGAAATGTGAATGTGGTGGAGGTGTCCTGTGTTCCTCCTGCCACCTATTCTGTCCCTAGGAATGGGGTCTGGCATTCCAAAAAGCCCAATAAATGATGGAGACATACCTATCGGAAGAGTGCAAAATGCAGTCTCTACTTCTAATGCATTTCCCTGTCGTCCAGGTGAGCTTGCTGTAGGAGCAGGTGTAGGAGACTTAAACCACCTGCCAGTTATCTTCACTGACAGTGTTTAAGGTACCTCTGCTTGTGACCAGGTTGAGGAAGGGACCAGGCAGTCACAGGGGAGGGCCACCACTTCCTGCTGGGGAAGTCCCTTCCTAGCAGAGCTCCTCAGCTTGCAGGGTGCCCAGGAAGTGGCTGAGCCCCATGTGAAGGCCAGCAAGTTATCATCAGCAAGACTTGTCTGTTGCATCCTAAGCAATCATTTATACCCTCTGTAAGCTCTCAATGATCTGTATAAAAATAACAGCACAATTCTTCAGAAGGCCTTAGTTACAAACAGAGATGCTATGTCACCATTTAGACATAGGTCCAGATTTTCTTATTAAAGAAATCTCTAAACTTTATTTCCAGAAGTGTGAATATGTAGAAATTATATTTATGTGAGAAATACATCACAGCCGGAAGAACGTCCAGGAGACAGTAGTATCTCAGAATAATAATAATAATAATAATAAAAAAGCCCACAACACATGTCATAAACATATGAATTGCTCTCTGGCAATTTATTTTGCCAATTATTGTAATGTGCTATTGTAACAAGCTCTCTGCCCAAGGCTTGGCCTTCCAAGGCAGTCTGTAAAGCTCCAGTGGTTGGTTGATGCCTATTTACTCTGACTACAAATCCTGCAAAGCTGTGGTAATGACCATGCCACCCAGGCTGGGGAAATACAGGCATAACTCTCTTTCCCTCTGGGATACATGCTTGTAAGGAGGCTGTGGCAGGGTGTGCAGCTGGGGAGGGATGAACACCATCAGGCTGTGGTTGTACCCTCCTTCCTTCCTCAGCCTCACAGGAAACCTCTTTAGCAGATCAAAGCTCTAGTAGACAATCATGAAGGCGAAGAGCTGGTGAGAGGAGGGGGCCCCAGTGGTGAGGCTTGGGAATTGCCAGGGTGGAAAAAATTTGGAGACCTGAGGCAGGCAGGTGGTCCTTGCACAGAAGGCATGAGGTCTGAGAGATCCATCCATGGGGAGCAGTGAGGAGAGGGAGAAGGGGTGCACCCTTTAAACTCTCAGTCAAGTCCCACACCTGCTAATGCAAACACTGAAAAACCCTCCTTTGATTCTCCCAGACAGAGGAAGAGGTCATTGTGACTTTGTTTATAGCCATCCATCCTTCTAAAAGACATGATGTTACTTAGGACTTTTAACTCCTGAAATGCTCCAGGTGAGGTCTCCTGAAAAAGACAGAAAATAAAAGATCTGGAGCTGGAAAGCCACACTGAAAGATTCATCAGGGACAAGTTATGCAAACAGATTTATTGGCTTTTTCCTTGTTCTGGACATGTAAAGCTTCCCAGATTTACATGGCACTCTTAGTAATCACGTCTGAATGTGGGAGGGAACAGCATTGCCTGACAACAAATTGTTGGGACCCAAAGCATAGGACCTATTTATGATGCAGCAACTCCACTTATTAACCAAACATATATATCTTTCTCTATTTCAGATAGATATTTTCAAATGTCAGATGAAATCTTGCCCCCCTGCTTTTCCTCGACTTACACTTAGTGACAACAATTCCTGCTTTCAAGGCTAGTGGTGCCCCACATCATAGATGTGGGCTGAATGAAGGGGCTGGCAGCATTTTACCAGGGTCACAAGAGTAGTCTGTGGGGGACACCGGTTTTGTGCCTTTCCAAGGTATTAGACCATAGCTACACAAGTGGATTCATGTCCAGATCCCAACTATGAGTAAATTCTACCCGTAACTCCTTCACACAGGACATTTTCCACATTTCAGTGAGAAATATTACATTTCTTACCATTCTTCTGGTTTTCTGAGGAGCCATCATCTTTTTACTTCATGTTGCTGCATAACAGCAATGTCACGAAGTAGACAATGGACTTTACTGAAAAAATAACTATATTGCCCACTATTAGATATACTTTCTGGCTGCCAGATTGCTTTCTCCTGCATTTCTCCTGCCCTGGCAGTAGGAACTTTGGTAGTTGGTTGGAAACATTTGAAGTCAGAGTTGGTCCATCACTTTGCTCATCTTTTTCTATCCCCTTTCAACACAAAAGTTGAACATATCTGAAATGTAGCTTTGGCTCTGGGTTTTTGTGAAGGTGGTTAGACCTTGCAGTTACACAGATCAAAATGCCCTGATCAAGGCACTGTAAAAATGTATCCAGCAGTCCCTTGAAAGGGCAGGAGCATTAGACATGAAACGGAAAGTATCACACAAATGAGCAGGTTGTTATGATACTGCTACCTCTCGGCCAGCCTTTCCCTACCTGCATGCTCTCACCTGTTCCTCTGTGATGCTGGTTTGGTTTGCTCAAAATATGCAAGATCGCTTTCCTCATCTGCTCATGGTGCTACCTCAGCCTTTGAATCATAAAGTCTTAAATCCAACATTTTGGTTGCTAAGGTCACTACCCACCTAGCAAAAATTGGAAGAAGATAATAACATCCAGTTGTCACAATGTCCCTCAGATATCACAGTTTTAGTCCTTTACAAAAAACCCTGAGCATTAGCTGCCTTAGGGAGAAAAGGAGTTTTTATCATTTAGTCTATGTTTGTAGAGGTAGCTTACAAGATGCAAGTGCAATCTGAAGGCATACTTCAACCACAGAATGCTTTTTTTATCTATCTATCTGAGGAGTCTGAGTGGGATTTTTTAGTTTGTAATTGTTACTCAGTGTAGAAGGTACACAATATTAGCTGTGACAGCTTTCACATGCTGAGCAACAACATTCATCTCAGCACCATGCTGATCAGCAAAAACAGTGGAGAGGAAGTTCTCAGAGCATGGCAGACGGAGAGTCTCTTCAAATTGGTTTGGATAACATGTCTTTCCTCCATTTTACTGCTGAAAGACACATAGCTGTGATGTTTATCATGACAGCAATGGTGTTTATCTTACCAGGATTATGTTGAAGCAAGTTTAATTGTATTAGCATAAAACATATCAATGTTAGGAGTGACGCAATGTGTTTAGCATCAATATAAAGGTTGCTAAGTTTTATGCTTTCAGCTGGAATTGGAGCAGCAACAGGACACTAGAACATATGGAATGCATTTTAGGTTTTATGCTCGTGTCTCTCAAGGAGGATTAGTACATTTGCAAAGATTCTTTATGTGCTCTACCATAGGCAGTGATAGTTTGTGTGTAACAGCATCACCGTTCCCTCCCTCATCTCCCCATTTAAACCTGAACTCAAGCGTTTGGGAATTCTTAAGAGGCTTGACAGCTGGTTCTAGCTTGCAAATATTATTCCTTATTTGCTGCTTGATGGGTTATAAAAGCAGCACGCTGTATATATCAGAGCCATCGGCATGATAGATTGGATAAAAGATACTGCCAGGTTCCCCCTCATCTGTATCTATTGATGTGCATTAGATCTGCTAAGGTAAAAACTGTGGAAAGAATATGGACTTTATTTCTGCCTGGTAGGGATGTTTTGATTAGCTACAGCCTTCACTGACCATAAAAGAAGTTTTTTTCAGCCCTTCCATTTGATGAAAAGGCCCTTCCATTTTTAGAAAACCTCATATCTTTATCAACAAGGAAGGCAGTCCCTCCTTACTGATCAATGAACCCTTTTTATTTGGACCAGGCTAAGATATGAGGTGTCCAATTCCTGATGATTTGCACCAGGACATCAGACCTCACTTCCCGTACAGGCCTTTTGAAACCTGCTTTCTTAATGGTTCATTTTTTGTCTTCCTTCAAGTCCAATCTTCTTCATTATTTAACAGAATTTTTCTTCTTATTTAACAGAATTTCTTTCTCTAATTCTTAAGAAAACAGAATGTTTTCTTAACAGAATTAACAACAGGCACACAAACCTGAAACAGACACTATGTTGGAGTCCCACCTGTGCAATGGGATATGTCTTCCCCCAGCAACACACACGGATTTAAAAAGATGGGTGCCACTGCCTGGTAATCATGGATCATATTGAAATTAAATGTCACCTGTGTCCTTCAACATACATTTTCCCTACTAATAAGACAAAAATCAAAGCCTCAAACAGTTGGACTTACATACAAGCAGCAGGATAAATACTCTTCACAGATCATGATACCTACCTAGGGTAACCTCGCTGTCCTTCTGCAGCAAGGATTTGATCTTGAACCATTGAACTATGCTTCTGTTTTCCCTCCTTGAATGCTTAGTTCACTGGGAGAGGATGTAACCTTTGAACGAGAACACAAGACACTAGGGTACAAGATCAGAGAAGAATGAAACAACACCACTGCTGCAGTAGGTGCAGTCCCATCAGAGCAGCAATGGCTCAGTCATCTCCTGATGTCATCTCTACATGCACAAGACTGAATGGTTTCCTGGGGTGTATGCTGTACTCTGATCCCAATTACTACTCTCAGCTTTGGGGTAGGTTAATTAAATAGTATGAAACTAGAGGAAGTCAACTACATATGCTCCCCGCCTGTAATTGTTTTTGTCTTTGAACTCCAGAAATCTGTGAGTATCTAGTTATTCTTCCAGAGGTTAAACTAGAATTGACTGTATAGTTAAATTATTGTAAAGACCTATCTTCAGGACCCAAAATTGGGCAAAGTTGCATATAGTATTTTTGGAGAGTGGTGTAGAGATGATTCCATCAAGTAGTTAAGAGATGTTGCAGAAGAGTGAATTTTAGCATTTCCCTCTGGCATTTCCCTCCATGTAGGCAAAGCCTCCATTCTCAATGGGCTTTTTCTGGAAGCATATGGCTAAAATAGGGAATAGGGAGAGCAATTTATAATTTAAGACTGACAAATGCTCCATGCATCCCTTATAGAAGGGGTAGGAAATCAAGCATATGCTTTAGCACAAGAGCTGGTCGGAATATTTTCCCTCATAGAAATGTACAGAATCATAGAATGGTCCAGGCTGGAACGGACCTCCAAAGGTCATCTATTCCAACCTTCCCACAGTCAGCAGGGATACCTCCAATTAGACCAGGTTGCCCAGGGCCTCGTTGAGCCTCACCTGGAATATCTCCAGGGAAGGGGCTGCAATCACATCCCTGGGCAACCTGTTCCAGTGTTCCACCACACTCATAGTAAATAATTTTTTCCTAATATTCGATCTAAATCTGCCCTTTCCCAACTTAAAACCATTGCCCCTTGTCCTGTCACTGGAGGCCTTTGTAATCAGACTCTCCCCAGCCTTCCTGTAGGCCCCCCTCAGGTACTGGAAGGCCACTATTAGGTCTCCCCGGAGCCTCCTCTTCTCCAGGCTGAACAACCCCAGCTCCCTCAGCCTGTCCTCATAGCAGAGGTGCTCCAACCCCCTGATCATTTTAGTAGCCCTCCTCTGGACCCGCTCCATCAGGTCCATGTCCTTCTTATATTGAGGACTCCAGACCTGCACACAGTACTCCAGGTGAGGTCTCATCAGAGCAGAGTAAAGTGGCAGAATCACCTCTCTGGTGCTCTGCTAGCAACATTTCTTTTGATGCAGCCCAGGATGTGAACTTCAGCTTTGGAAGCTGAAGTTTTAGAGCTGGGAACGTCTTTTTGGAAAGCCAGAGTATATCACCAGAGAAATGTTGTTCATAGATTTTGCATCTATTTACCTCCTTCTCCAGTAATCCTTCCTACTCTAGGCTGTGTGGTCAGACTATATCATTAGCAGGTTCTAGTTCTTATTTTCAAGGCTGGTCTTTAAAAATATCTCTTTTAGTTCTCAAATAAGTTGCAAACTGTGGTGGAGAGGCAAGAGATAGAGGACAATCATTTACCCTTTTCTTGAGTGCTTATTATTCTAGCTGTGAAGTTCTCCTTTGTCTCATATCTCTCCTATATTTGTCACATTCAACTGTAGCTGGAGAAAGCCACTGAGAAAAGAAGTAAGCTACAGACTCATCACCAAGTCTGAAAAGTGCTGGATGTTCTTACTTCTGCTCTAATAAAAGAGCAGAAGACTCCTTCTCCTTACAAATGCAGCCTAAAAGGACAGCAGATAAGACACTGGTTTATCCTGCAGGAGAGCTTGCCCATGAACCCCAAGTTCAGAGTCCCAGTCCTTCCCTCTATTTTACAGCTCCCTTTCCACCGCTGAATGGCAAGTTCTGTAAAGCCACAAAATTCCAAGCTATATGTAGCACAGAGCAGCTGTTTGTCCCAAAATCCCACTGAGCTGACTACAGCAACACACAAATTACAAGCTTTACCTAGTCACAGATAACCTACCAAGTAATTTCTGGCTTTGAGCTATGACAGTCAGTGGGGTTCACTCTTGCAGCTGCCTGCACTTGATTCAGCTCTATTTTTGAGCTGTGTTTTTCTTTTGGGGCCTTTGGTTGAGAAGTGCCTGGTTTCAGAAGAGGCAAAGGGAAACAGGGTACTGACTTGACATTATTGTTATGATTTTATCGTTACAACTAAGCTTCCAGCAACATCCTGCCCAATAGACACCTACTTACCTTGTTTGTGAATTCAAAATTATGAATAAAATAGCCACCTGAAGCCTAGAGATGGGGTGAAAAGGGAGTGTGAGATATGAAGTCATTGCATATCTTTAATAATTTTTTTCTTATTGCATATTAAATTGTATAAGACCCTAATTATCATTCGAAGAACATGACAAAGGCTTCCGCATTTCTGATAACAGAAGTTGGCTAAGCAGCCCAGACCTCACAACACAAAGTGGAACAGACCCTAACCACAATTAACAACTTGCACTTTGGCTGTGGAGTCCCACTGACTTAATTAAAATTTTGACTCACAAGCGGACTTGTTATTTTTGAAAGGCGTCTCCACACAGCCCTGTGGAGAATGGGCAGAGATCCTAATTTGTGTGAGGATCAGTCTAATTGAGCTGTAATGGCCACAATGCTCAGCGCCACGCAGACTGAAAAGGCTGGGTACTGAAGCAGTAATGGCCAAATTTGTTTGGTGTTATGTATGACCCCCTAAACTCTGTGCCTTCATGGGCTCTGATGTTTCCAGATGTCTGGAATGGCCTAGGTGACCCTGTCCTCATCTGTACCACTCTTCAGAAAATCATTCTGGTGATTTCATTGCTAAATTTCAATGAAGAGAGACTGATTAGCAAAAATAAGCCCCTCCCTGTAACTAACATTTGCTTCTTAGACACGAAAAGCTCCAAGGACACTCAGAAAAACTCCAGGACTTCCATCACACCTGCTTCAGGACAGGCATAAAAGCCTTCCTGACAAACCTGAGGGCCTGGAGACATATTACATTGCTCAGCCTCCAGTTCGTTTATACACCCTGGCTCGCATAATGTTTATAAAGCCAAATAGGCAGCAATGGGAAAACATTTCTGTGGCTGAGCTGTGGCTTTTTCTCCAAAAATACACTGAGCAGCTCTGTGCCACAGGCATGCAAATGAGCACGGGCTCAGCTTACTTTTCGCATTCGGAGATACACTTGATGTTTTCACCTGTCACACCCATCAGGATGCTACGCTCCCCAAGAACAAAGTCCAGCCAGTCAGTGATTTGCATATTGGGAGTAATAAACCCTTCTTGTTCGCCGTATTTCTTAATCAGAGCTGGCCCTGGCACTGGGGAAGGCCAAGGCAGGTGCTGGTGTAGTGGCTGCTTTTTGGGAGCAAGCACTTCTGCTAGTGCTTTTAGTGTGCTGGAGGTTCCAGCTGAAGAACTCTACTGCCCCAGCCAGCCACCAAGGAGTGTTAAGCTGCAACCTGGTGAGCAGAAACACAAGCCATGGACAAGTCCCTTCTCTTCTTCGTGGCTTGGTTTTAAGAAGAACAAACAATTACTTCTTGTTCCTCAGTTTCTATGGATTGTGCCTTGCTTTGCCAGTATTTACACCACTTCCTTCTCCACAGTTCTTGACAGAGCTACGTGGTGACTACCTGACACAAAGAATTGCTACTGTTTTTGATTTTTGATACGCATTATACTACTTCTAAGGAGACATACATACACTGCTTCCTGTGTCACTGCTCCACAGCAGAGCTGAAGACACCGTGTGGACACCGGAACAAGTCTGTTATATCTGACAGTAAGAACCTGCACCTGCTCTACATACATGCAATTGAGGCAGGACTATCGGGCTTTCATTGTGTGAGCAGAGAGTGAGTGCAGAATTTGAGCCCCACAAAAAAAGGAAAATGAAATTATTTGTCTATGGTTATGTTACAAAGCTGCAGTAAAGCCAAAACACCGTTGTCCGAGTTAATACTCCAATGATTTTCCCGCAGGACCATCCTTCCCCCAGCAAACGGCTTCCACAGAGCTCACACCACACACACAAGGATATTTATCACCAGACAGGATAATAAAACACTCACAGGAAGGCTGAATTCCAGACTCGATTACAAACAAAACCAACAGCTCTTAAGAATGAATGCTGGATATCTTGCGTTGCGTTATCACAGTGCACACTGAATAGCTTTTCCCTAAAAGGAAAGCTTGTGGTCACACTGGGATTTGAGATGGGAAATGGCAGAAACACTGGCTCATTATTTATTTTTTACTCTATAGTATTTCTGTGTAACCAGATGTTCATAGCAGTGAGGCTGTCTATGTTCGCTAGTCCAAACCTAAATGGACCACCAAACACTGCACTTAGCCTATAACCACTCTTCCGTAAGGCTACATCTAGTCAATTCTATAGATACAAGGGGTACAGTAATGCCAATAAATAAAAGACTGGACAACTGCCACAGGTGAAGTCAGATCCACATGCTTTGGGGCCACTTTCCTCCACAGCAAACCTGACTATACTCATAGTACACAAGACTTGGTCTCCTCTGGACCCCAACCACTTTTTCTGCCACTTGACATAACTTGTATGAGTCCTCTTCTGTCTCTTCAAACAGTCTGAAATAATGTGAGACAGGTTGCAGAATTAACAACAGGCACACAAACCTGAAACGGACACTATGTTGGAGTCCCACCTGTGCAATGGGATATTGCATAGGTTGCAATTCTGGGGTGGTGTTTCTCTAGCGAAATATAAGGGTGTACATAACATGGGTTTTGATGTAAAGGCACATAGAGGTTCTTTGGAGTGTTATAAGACCTCCTGGAATGGTGTCATGAGACCTGATAAAGCAGAGACATCCCAACTTCATGCTTATGCTGGAGTCAGTTGGGGCAACCCAAAACAGAGCAAGGAATTCAATAGTAATTGGGGGACATACCATCAGGTCTCAAGCTTGTTTCCTAGGCAGATCTGTATTATAAAGCACACCTAATGTTTCTTTCAATTCAGAGACAAAGGATCGAGTGAGTACCAAGATGGACAATCCTTGGAGATATAGTCACATTACATTGTGTCACATTACTGTCACATTACAGTGACGTGGACGTGCTGGCAGGACATTTTCTTCAAGGTATCATGGAAGAAGCTCTCAGTGAAGAAATAGGTCTCATCAACCTGAAAACAAGGTCATCAGTTTGAAGCATATTAGTCAAGAGTCAGTGTTTTACAAGCACTGACATGCAAGAGAAAGTAACAGTTCAGGACAGGTACGAGGTCTCACCCTCGTGCAAGTCAATTAATAAAGTCACTATACTGCTAGGCCTGTTTTTGGCAGCCAGACATCCAGTTTCTGACTCTCAGGCAAATCTCTGCAGTGGTGGGGAAAGAGGAAACAGATCACAAAACAACATGATATAACATATTTCCTCTAAAGGCTTCAACATGGAAAGACTAGTAAAGTTTTCCATGAGGTATTAGTAAGTGTCTCAGTGAATAACCAAGGGAGCAGAAACAAAATTAAATCACGCCGGGGGCAACCAACAGGTTTTTAATTGTGGCTTGGGTTGTTTGGCTTTTTTTAATTCCACTTTCTCATTTCACTCTGTATTAGGTAATTCGTTATCTAATTTAAAGCAGGTATTACACGTTAGTCTCCACACTTTGCAGCTGGCATGTTTAGACCATCTCCTTCATGAAATCTCTTAATTTGGCTGCCTGTGTTGTTTTGGCTGCTGGAGTAGAAATCATTTGCTCCTGACTTTCAGAAAATCTGGAACCCTGTTTCCCCTTGAAGCCAGTTGGAGCAGCTGGTGCACTGACTGCACAAGCAAGAGGACAGAACCCCTCAGAATGACAGATACCTTTGGAAAAAGTGTCTGAAAGTGTTTTAGGTACAATTTTCAAACTGTCAAAGAGAGTCTTTAAGTTTGCAAGTGACTTACCTCACAAAAGACATGAAAAAATACCTGTCCAGAGTACACCATGTCTTCCTCTTCTGCAAAACTGGAGATGTTTCCTCTTGACTAAAAGAGCAGCTGTAAATGGAGAGTGAACTGGAAGGTCATGTAAATTAAACTCCCTTCACTCGTTCTCTCTTTTAGGACTACCTCCACCTATGGCAGGGAGCCGAAGTAGGTGTAACTCACGTGGGACCCAATCCAGTTCTCATGAAGTCAATGAGAGTCTTTCCACTGACTTTTACAGGCATTGGATCCAGGCCACAGTGAGGAGCTGGAAGGTGTAGGTTAAAATATCCCTCTCGTGTTTCGTTTTACATATACACAGTAATTCCCTTGCCTGTAGCTTGTTTCAGTAACACTTTGTGTTTTTTTCATCCAGGCTCTTTGGTAAGCAGCTTCTATGGGGTAACTACCCTGAGGCTAGAGAAAAGTTTTGAAAGTCTGGACTTCTGGCATTTAAGAGTCGCTGCTAGGTACCATTTGGCCCATTTTTATCTTGGAGCTTTCATTCAATCCTGTCCCATCCCGTCCTCTCAGAGTTAGAAATCCTACTTATTTTGGGGAGGTGAGACTTCTCTCCTCTTGCCCCAAGCCAAGCTGAAAACCCTTACTGCTGGGAGCTGCTATTCCCAGGAGATGACTCTTAATCTATAGTAGGACCTGACATTCGTAAGTCTTATCTTGCTCCCTGTTTCTGCTAGGCATTCTCTGCAGAGCCCTAACGAAATCCTTCCTCGCACTTCCGCCTTGACAAAAATTGCCATGCTGTTTGGTTTATTTAGACATGTATTTATAGAGTGTGACAGAACTGAGATGATGATAATAATCAGGTTTGACACAGCATGAGCAGCAAATGTGCAGAAGAAAGGAGTGGCTTCATCTGAGTTTCATCTCAAGTTTATCCAGAGCCAGGAAAACTGTGGTATAAGGTTTCCTCTGACTTATGACCATCAGGACTTACTTGCTACAAGCTTGTAATAACTCCCCACAAAGCAAGCTAAGAGCTTGTTTGTTTAGGTATCTGTGGCTACGAGTTAGAAACTAAGATGCAAACTGCAAAGATCAAAAGTCATTTAAGGGGAGATGGGGAGCACGGGGAGTTTTTCACCCATAAAACTGTTCTCGATGGGAGTTTTTGCTGAAAAACCTGTGCGGGAGATGCTTCCATCTCCCAAAGTAGAGAATGAACACGTGGGAGGAAAATTCAACAGGATGTGGGAGCTGCTGAGCAGCTGAGAGGTCAAGTCTTACCTCCATATCAGAGGGCAGTCTCCGGCTCCCTCTCTTGCACCATCTGAAAAAGCAGGCTGGAGGTGGCTTAGTCTGTCCCCAGATGAACCCAGCAATCACAAACTGAGAGAGAAATAAAGGCAATGAAATGTAGACTCCTCACTTATCTTTAGGAGCTGGCCTGATTTTCCAGAGAATGAGTCTGTGACTAGCTTTATGGAAATACTGCTTTTGATTAAAAAACAAATTAGCTTTCTGATGCAATCTTTGCTCCATTGCAAAGTCCACATGCTCAAAAATCAGATCTAGATCCCTCTTTTCCTCCTCACCGAAAAAAACAGTTGATAGACTTAAAACTCCGTATATTTTTTGTGGTTTTTTTGTGGTTTTTTGTTAGGTTGGTTTTGGTTTTGGTTTTTTTTTTTGTTTGGTTTGGGTTTTTTTGTTTATGAGAGAGGTTCTCTAAACTGATATAAGTAATAAAGACATTTTTAGAGAGTCCTGCAGCTGTGTGTTCTGGATCCAGGTACTCTGAGTTCAGCCTACACCAGCATAGCAGAGCTGGGGACAGAGGCAAGTTGGGATTGGGGCCAATGATTTATAACAGTTTGCCAGGCTGAACCACCGACATATTTCACAGTAAATCCTTGGTGCAGCAAAGTTGCCAGGCAGTATGTTTCTTGGTGACACTGAAACCATTTACAAATTCAGTTTGCCTTTAGTGAGTACTTTCTTAGCCCAAAACATTTTTCTCTTGCTGAGATTAATTCCTCCCCTCCCCCTTCAGTCTCGAGGATTTTGCAGAATAAAATGTGTTATTCTGGGAAAAACAAACTGTGATGCTTAGACATTTTTGAACAAAGTTTGGGAACTTTGATTTAAGCATTTTTGTTTCAACTTAGGCCACTTTTAAATGAAAAATGCTGATTTGGAACTGTACTAAATAATGAAAACAAAACTGTTTAGTTCAGCATCACATAGTATTCAAATTAGGCCAAATTAATCCACTTCTTTTTGCTGCCCATTACACTTCCAAACATTGAAGAATTTCTCTTCTGCCTCAGCTGGCACTTAATTTTCCCATGATATCTTTGTTAACTCATTAAATTGAAAAAAATCCCTGAAATCACTCACCTTTTTCTAACAGATTGGCATGGAAGACTGTCTCCTCCACCCTCCTCCCCACCACTCCCAGCCAAGCTGTTTGACCCCAGCAGGATAGAAGGAAAGCAGATATTACAAGAGGAGCAGAGAAAACATTCAAAAAGAGCGTGGTCAACACGTAGCAGAATCATCATCCTCACCAAAGAATGTGTATGTTTGCAAATGCATCTCTCTCTGTAATTTTTTTCTCTCTTATTATATGCTACTTCTACATGAGCTTCCAGAGTAGCCACATACCTTATCGTGGTTCAGGCCCACAACCCTTGGGGGTGGAGGAAAGGCATACAGTGTGACAGCAGAGAATCCAGACTGATGGAAAGCAAAGCACCAGCCCCAGGTAGAGGTCCAGCTCCATCCAAGGTGGGGTAACTTAGAAAGACAAGCAGAAGAAGTTTTGGGAAACACAAGCAGAAAATAATGTGTGCTTCATGCAGAAAAAATGGACTATGAAAAACACACAAGGACACAGCAAAGCCCCCAAAGACCTGTTTGGAAAGGTCAGCTGAATTCAGAGCAATTCAGGGCCAGAGCCTCATCAAGGAAGCGTAGCTGAGGTTTGCCAGGTTACACCCTCCAGAGTAAAAGGAGAATAGTAAAGAGTGCCAGAGAGGGAGAGAGGAAAACCAGGAGCAGGACGCCAAGTGCTTTGCAATTCAGCAAGCCTCAGTGGAGTTACGTCAGTGGAGAGACTAGCCCAGCAGCTAACCAAAGGCACACATCTCGGAATAGCAAGATTCAGTCTCTGCCTCAGACACCAAACTGAGCAAACCTGCAGAAAAGGACAAATCTAAGCACTTAGATGGGTGAAATCCCCCTACAGATTTCCTCTGACTAATCAGATTGCTCCAGACTTTCCATGCCTGGTTCCTTAACAATTTACCTTAAATATTGTCTATCCTTTTTTCTCTGCACCGAACTCATAACCTGCAGCTCCCCACAGATCTCCCCACAGGCTCCCAAGGCTTTGGGATGCCCAGAAAGCAAGCTCTATGTGTCAGACCACCTGACTGGAGCAAAGGCCCATCACACAGGGCATCTGTGAAAGGGGCATGAATTTTGAAGAACAAAGGATTTTAAAAGCACATTTCAGTACCGTCACAGAAATTTTTTGTCTGTTTGGGGTTTTTTTGTTTCAGAGCTAGATTTCCTTTCTCCTTCTTAGCTTCAGTTTTAAAATCTGGGCTAACAAGCACTTTTGAAGTCCAATTTCTTACTTTAGGTGGATGAAAGAGATTGCAAATTACTTTTGGCTCTATAGCTTCAAAAACATGCCCATCACCTTTGGTGTAGTTCTGTTGATGTTATCCCTGGCCACCATTTATAAGTTTCAATTCATCAATAAGCATTAGTCTTGGGTTCAGTTACTGGCAGGTGGACATCCAAGGATCTGGGCAACAATAGAGCAATGACAAGGTCCCCTGTGTTGGGGCAACACTCCTTCTGTGGTTCAGAAGTTCAGATTGTTGCTTACCATGATGAAAACATGGAAAAATTGCAGGTGACCCCAGTTCGCTGAGGCTCCAGGCATCATTACAACAGCCCTTTTGGGGTTTCCTCTCTATCTCCCAGAGGAGGGCTTAGGGCTCCCCATTACGTTCTGCGGAGTAGAGAAATTACTTCACACCAAGGAAAGGATTTGATAAATCCTTTAACTACTAAAAGTAATCTTTTAATCCTAGGCATTCTTTTCCTATCTTCCATTTCATTCTTTTTCCCACATCCATCACCCAACCCTTGGTTGAAAGCTCCGTCTCTTGAGAATACTGAAGGAAATGTAAGTCTATTTTTTCCCTCCCTCTCTCTTCTTCAAAATGCACCCAACTAGACCTTCATCCACCACTGACTTAAACACTTGACTGACTTCAGTCTTTAAGAATCTAAGTGCAGTGACTTACATGCTTTGAAATCAGCACGTGCATAAGCCTTTGCTGACTCTAGGACCTAAAGCATTAGCCTTCAGCCAGACCAATATGCAATTAATTACTGCAAAATTGAGAGTTGCCGGGACCAACTAATTCAGTTGTATTGTGCATTTCCCATTGTTCTTAACTAAGAAAGGAAAATATATAACAAATAACAGTTTGGTTTCAAGGTGTAGGACTCACACTGGCTCTGAATATCAAGGCAAATTGTCCCATTGGTTTGCAATGTGTCTCATATGTAGACATGGGTATCTTGCAGGGATCCTCATTAAGCTGTGTTTGCACTCAAAACGTTTTCACTCTGTCATTCAAGTAGTATTGCCTTAAGTGGAGATCAACTATATCAATACACAGGTGCTCCATATGAGTACACAGGAAGCTGTCCTTGTTGTAATGTGTCTTTATGGTAGGCTTGTGTAAATGTCTCTTTGTTGGTAAAATGATCACACTCCTAGCTATCATGGATTAATGCATACAAAACTGTGCGTAAGCTACATAGTTATGTGTATCTCCAGAAAAGCATGTCTGCTTACTTAAACGGAGAGAGAAATCCCATCACTTTCTGCAAACATTTTCTCGTGACAGAAATAATTTTCAGTGATCATTGAAAGAAAGTTAAATAACCACTACATTCCATGAGTTCATAGTGTCTCAGAGTGTTCCTTTTATTTCTGCTGCTTATTATTCTTTCTGTAAGTTTTGCTTGCCTAAAAGTGAATGGAAATACCATCAACTAAACCTGGTGTGACTTTCACACAATAGACAGGTAAAGAAATGGAAAAACCTTCTGAACAAAGGAAATATTTCTTTAGGTGAACGAACACATTCACAAACATGTGCACACTTGCACACACACACACGAGGACATGCATGCTTACTCTAACTACAGTAGAAGCATTTCTCCAAAAAGCATGTGAAGAGTGCGTATGAAGTAGGCCACTACTTTCACTGCCATTAAAGTATCTGTCATTATTATGCACATCTACAGTTCCCCACTTGTTCAATAATACACTTAATCATGAAAACAGACAATGATTGTAACATTTTAATGTCATGGCCTATGTAGAGACAATGGAAAAAATAAGAAGGTAAAATAAGGCACCTGGGTAGGGAACAAATCACAGTAGGGAACAGCTGTCATTGTGCAAATGTTTTATTCTCTCAATGACATTAGCCTGCTGTCTAAAAACAATATCATTTCTCACTCCACCTTTCTCTCCTTTAAGGCTCTGAAGAAACTTTGTGTAAATAGGAATTCTGAAATCTCAGGGACTGCCAAATATTTATTTGCTGGTACTTGCCCTTGCAGATGGTTGTCCCATCACCTATATAAATGAGAAGCCTATTAAAGAAAATGTGGCAGATGGCTACATTTCAGGTTCCTCTCACCACAAAGCTCCCACAAAGGCTATATTAGGCCACCCACCCACCCTTAGAAGTGGTAAGTAATCTGGTTAAACAGAAGTGCATAGTATTCAAGAATTTTCAGTCTTGGAAAAGAGAAGTGGTTCAGTTAAGAAACTGTAGCTTCCCCCTCCTACTTTTATTTCAGAAGCTTATTTTTCGATTGTGCATTTCTGGAGTTTTTCATCTTCTTCTTGCTTGTTACCAATCTCATGTTTCATACTCAGCTGTACTAATGTATTACACTAAAAAAGTGAGTAACAGACCCAGCAGAGGTAAAATGCTAGGGGGGAAAAAAAAAGAGAAAAGGCCTGGGAAACAGGACATAGACCTGGGCTTATGGCTGTGAGCAGTGAGACACAGTGAATCTGGATTCAACTGCCAAGTTTGCCGCAATGTCTTTTAGTGACCTTGGAGGGCATTGTTAAAGACTTGAATTGAGATCATAAATACAGCCCAATAAAGATCTTAATCTCATTGTGCCTCTAGTCCCAATTGCCAAAGTAAAGATACTTTGAACCTGACTGAAAAGAAATTTTCAGCAGAAACACCTGTCAGTTAATGCTGTTTCAACACAAGTCAAGCAGTTCATTGATGTGTGCCAGTTTCTGACAGAAAACTTTAAAATGATTCAAACAACTCAAGTATTTTTCATTTTTAATCTTTATATTTCCACCTCTCATTCTCCTATATCTTGACTACCCTGCTTTGGTTTAAAATGCTACAATACAAGGTAAAGCAACACTGTTCCAATTTTGACAAAATGAAGTATCTTGATAATAAAAAACAAAGCACCATTAAATTTGAAAGCAATTGCTTTTATACAACAACAAGAAAAACATTGTATTAGAATTCCCCATGTGATAAAAATTCTATTTCTTGTCACGCTGTCAGATACTGCCTTTACTGTCAATCTTTTCCATCCATTTTAGATGTACCCTGGGATATGAATTCCCTTCTGCTCTCCACTTGCACATTCACTTTTTATCTTCTCCTGGCTGGAGAAAAAGGCCACAGTTAAACCAGGATTCAGATAACTGTCTGGCCTGTAGCAACATTTGCCTTTTTCACGATATTTTCTGGGTGTTCAGTGCTCACAGCAGTTAGTTCTTCGGAGTTCAACTGCCAGGGTAGTGGCTCAATCTGTGATACTTTCTGAAGCACCTTCTCTTTATTGCTATCCAATGGGATCACTGTGGTCATCTTCTTAACCTGTTAGTTACCTATTCTCATCAGTTTCTGCTTTCCTTGCAGAAAGGAGAGGAGATGAGTCAAGAGCTATAAGCAAAGTCCCAAGAAAAGGGTACCTGAAGCTTGCTTCATTACTTAAGACAGGCCCTTGGGTTTGCTAAAGGATCAGGGAGGGAACGTGGTGTGATCATGCAGGACTATTCAGGAGCAGGGGTGTCATGCAATTTCCAGAACACAAAACCTTGTGCGAGATTGGTGAAGAAAAGAGGCAACACACAGGCAGGGTGACCCAGAATCCACTCATTCTCTGGGGACTAGTTCTCTGCTACCTTGCTGGTGACCTCAAATCCCTACAGTGTTTGCTCTTCGGACTCCCTCACATGAGACTTGCACACTGAAACTGGACTCAGGCTGATCAGGAGAAAACATTTTTTAAGTCCACACAAGGAATTGTTCTGAGACCTGGAAATGCCAGTGACGGCAACGATACCAGACAGATCCCTAAAGACTGTGCTGCTCCGTTTGATTTATGAATCCCTCCGCTCTACCTCAGGCAAGCACCAAAGGCATCATGGAGAGCAGAAGCACGGGTTGTCAGCACCAGCCGCTCCCCATGAGTGCCCCTGAGGGCAGAGCAGGCTGCTCCCGAGATGGCACGCTGCCTCGGTACCCAAAGTGGCTGAACTAGTTTCTTGGGTACCTTTGTGATGCCCTTCCATTGCACTGGGCAGGCTTTTAGTAGGGAGCAGTTAAAGTTCACGTCTCCTCTCCAGAAACGGTAGGCAGCACAGAAAACGCTAAGGGAAAGACCAGCAAAATAGCAAATCCATTACTCTCCCAACGTTACTTGGAAATAAGCAGCTAAAAAGCATGAAGTGGGCAAGCATTTTGTTTCTTTTGCCCTACCTCCAAACAGCAATGTTTGTTCTGTGTGGAGTCCCAGGACAGCTGGCAGCCCCTCGTCCTGGCTGACACCCAAAAGCAGTTGCTCGCAACAGGTCGAATGAACAGGGGACAGGTTTCTATTGTAACTCCCTCCTCCTTTGCATCAACACACACATCACAGTATTTATCCTGTGAGAACGACTTCCACCAGGGATTTCCCACTGGTGCAGCTTTGTTCCCGGTCACAGGCCTGAGCTAATGACTGTCAGTGCAGGCAGCAAGCAAAAGAGCATTGGTACCTTTCTTGTCCTGGTTTCTGTGGCCTCATCAACATGCCAAATGATGACAATCAGCTTTTTCATCAACAGATCTGGGGAGAGCACAATTTGGAGGCCAGATTTCACCCGCAAAGCAGATGGGAGAGCTGGTACATGTCCCTGCCTAGCAACATCACAGCCCACAGAGGAGAGATGACTTCCACCTTGTCACCACTTCCCTGGGGTGACAGTTTAAGTCTTAAAAGTATGTCACATACAGGCACAAGTACACTCTGTCAACACACTGAGCTAGCCAGAAGCAAGCCAGAACCAGAAGCTGTATGACTGTGGTTAGTGTGATGCTGTGTCTGTGGCAATAAACACTCTGCAGGGGCAGGCTGGCTCGTGTCCCTGTCCTGAGCACAAGCAGAGCAAAACTATCTGCCTGCAAAAGACCTTGTTGGTATACCCTCAGGTAGCGAGACTGAGACACCTTCAGATCTTTCTGGGCGCTGTAACTGATGTTGTGCTTCTGGGTCACAGCAGCAAAACTCTCTTATGACCCAGCTGAAGGGGGGGTCACAATGACAGCAGCTCCCCTGTGCTGTCTTATGACACATGCCTCCTTCCCACAAACTCCGGAGGAAGGCTTATGGATCATTACCCACTCAGTCAGGCACCCACACTTTTTGCCCTAGGCGTTGTGTTTCCAACCTGCCAGGACAAAAGATGACATGCTCAAGACTGGCAGGCGACCCACTGACACTGCTGAGATTTTCTTCTCAGTGAAAGAAGATGCGTGGTGCACAACGGGTGGTCAGGGAGTCCATCCTCTGTGAGGGCCTGCATAGCATTTTCCACAGCAGCGTTGGTATCTGGCACTTTGGCATAAAAAAAAAAAAAAAAAAAAAAAAAAAGATCCTTGCCCTTCACGCTGAAGAGACATGTTTACAGGCAGCTCCATGGCCCGGGCTCAGAGCAGCAGGATGTTTGCCATCAGGGGTTTTTTGAGCGGACTCCCCCCCAGTCTCTTGAGCCAGGGTGCTAGTCAGTGTCCTGCAAGCACTGGCAATGTCACGTCTGTCTCTAGTGGACTCAACACACTGTGCCCCGAGTTGACCTTTTGCAACCTTTACTCCAGGATGCATTTCCTGAGCTGTATCTTACCTTGTATCTCCACTCTTTCATGGCCACAACCTCCACTGACCCTGCTCCGCCTCATGGGGCACTGCCCATGATCACCATCACCGGTACCAAGGGTGGGCTGTGGTTCTAAACCTCAGCGACTGCTGGATGGAATGTGTTTGGGAATGGAGTTTGCAAAAGCAGCTGCGTGTCTCAATGCGCTGGGACGGGGCCACCCCAGCTAAGTTATGTCTATCAGAGGTGGAGGCGAGGGCTCTCCCGAGCATGTGAGGTCTGCAGTTCAGAGTTGTGTCCTCCTTGGAAGTGCAGAAGCTTGTCACAGTTTGAGAGAAAACTGACTTCTGTGCCCAGAAGCCTACAGCTGTAGCAGCTGAAGTGGAGCAGCCTCCCGTGATGCTGAGCTAAATGGACTTATTTTAGTATCCTCTCACTCCCTTCAGTCATATCACCACCTTCTTCCGCTGAAGTGGGCGGCTGTGCCCCAGGCTCTGCTTCTCTGGTCCATGCAGCTGTCTAGCTTAGGGGACATTGTTTTCCCTCGTTCTCCCAGATCTTTCTTGCACAACTTCCACCACAGCTTTCAACTCTTCCAGCTTTCACAGGGAAGGTTTCTTACTTTTCCCTCATTATGATGCTTCCTTCACAACACTACTGAAAAACCTGTCTTCTCAATGCAGTTCCTGACATCTCTGCTGCATCTCTCACCCTGACAGCTTAGGAAAAATGAGGTTGCACTGACATTTGATCTAAGATGACTGCTGTCTTTTCTCAGATCACAGAGTCTGGAGCAGTGGAGGTGCTGTGGCTATAGTGAGGGAGAGAGCAGAGAGAGAAACTGCTTCTCAAAACGACCAGGGAATATCTACTGCTCTTGCTCTCTGGAGAGACCTTAGCCAAAAAGTAATGCTGCCTAAGTGTCCTTCTCCCAAAATGCCAACCACTCAGCTCTAGAGGATAGTGACACAAGGAGAGCTTGCCTAAAGATCTGGCTTCCAGAAACTACAGAAAAATGAAATTTCATCCAGTGAATGAAGACATCAGGCAGCAGTAATAGACAAGAAACCTCAAGTCTCAGAGTAAGCCTACTGAAATGAGAAGAAACGGGACAGTGGGAGGGGGCAGTGGAAGTGTTGAATCCATTTTTTTGCATTTTTCAAGCAGAGGATGAGATTTGACCTCCAGTCCTGCTTCTCCGATGGCATGGACGCAGATGACTCAAGCCATAAAATAAATAAAATTGAATGTACCCTCCAGCTCAGATAACACAGATGTAGAGGCAATACTGCACAATTTGGCCACAGCCAGATGGGACAGCCAGAGATTGTACCCAGATTGGCTCGTGCAGGGCTTTAACCACAACACATCCTTCCTCTCTGATTCAAACCACTTTCCTAGTCTTTTCTGTGCCCTGACAAAGCTGGAAATCTATAGCACTGCATACATTGCACAGTGATTTTAATAACAAAACTGATATATGGATATGACTAACTGGGATGGTTCCAACCAATAATAAAGAAAAACAAAAGGAAAAAGAAAAGAAAGTGCAATTTGAAACTGCATATTTGAATTGGACTATTTGGACAGTCCTAACCTGACTTGGAGCCAGTAGGACAAAGCCCTTCTTGCAGCTTATCTGCAGAGCTATTCTTGGCTTCTCCTTCTTGGGTTTTAATTTAAATATCTGCAGTTATTTACCTACACCATGTACCTTTTTTTTTCCTCTTCTTGAACAATGACTAATTGCCTCATGTGAAGGTAAATATTTGAATTTGTGTACAAGAAAGCTTTTCCCTCCCAGGCAGATAACAAGTAGCACCATAAAAGGCCTGGTGTTCATACGTGGGGTTTCACGAGTTTTGCTTACCAGAGTTTACTGATTCTAAGCTCTGTGAGGTACCATACCTTGACAAACTTGGACTTCAAAAGCAATGCTTGCATGAAGAAACCAGATCTATTATCACATAGCTCATGTCTGAAAAATTCAGACTTATAATTTTGCAAGGTCTGACAGGCTGGTTGCATGATCTGTGTCTTTTGGAGAGTTTTGCTTCTGTGCAGATATTAGGGTGTGCATCAAAGCAAGCCGTGGTGGAGGGAGGCTGCTTCCAGTGATTATGTGAGCTTTTTGCTTGTTGGCACTCACCAGGGTGACTCTCCTTCTTAAGGTCACTAGCATGCTCTCAGATAGCCACCTCAGAGGACAAGTCTGCCATAGAGAGCCTTACCCTTAGACAGCAGAAGTGATCTCCAGGACAGACTGTGAGTTGAACGCCTCTCATGGTTTAGGCCGAATTGGCCAATTACGGGCAACCGATGCTCTCCCCCCACTTCCTGCTCCCAGGAGAAGAGGAGGAGAGATAAAGAGATTTCCAAGTTTGAACTGAACTACTTTAATGAAATATTAATAATGAAATAAAAAGGAAATAATGAAATAGATACTATATATACAAAACCACATCAAGCTCCCAGGGTGATGTCACCAGCAGGCACTGGGGAAGTCCCAGACTGGACTCAGTGACGGATGGGAACTGGATTCCAGCTCTGGAGTCAGGAACACGTGGATCAGAATCAAAGGCAGATGAACAGACAGGGTCCTCTTTCAACATCGGCTGTTGAAGAAAGAGAGCTGACCCTTTGGTCCCTCAGTTTTATACTGAGCATGGGGCAGATGGGATGGAATATCCTGTTGGTCAGTTTTGGGTCACCTGTCCTGTCCGCTCCTCCCTACAGGTGTGACCCCTCTACGCTTTTCTGCTTCTGACCCTCCAGTGGGGCAAATAACAAAATTAGCTGACCTTGGCCTTTACAGCAATAAGTGTAAGCAAGGGCCTCTCTGCACACCGTTCCTTGGCATGAAATACAAACATAGGTCTTATTAGTCTGAGAATGAACAATTTTCTCCACAAAATGCTGTTAATTTCAGAGAGTTAGAAGAGGACTAGCTAAGTAAAATTACTGAACAGAAAGTTGGTTCTGTTTTACCTCAAACCAGGACAACACCCAATGTCCAAGTTTTAAAAGTACCATAGTTTTCTTGTCAAGGTTTTTAAATACAGACTGACAACTTGAGGTGGTTATTTCAATATGAACAGCACACAAATGTGTGTATGTGTACATACAATTTATACAAAGCCTCAAAGAAGAAATTGAAATAATAATAGATTTATGGAAAATGAAAACAGGAACTGACTAATCAAATTTCACAATTTTCTTCAGTACAAAGAAAATATAACACTTGCAACACTTGCTGTTTTAATGAGCTGCTCAAAATTACCATATAAGAATCATTTTATGAAAATAATTATTTTAAAACAAAAAAGTAAAGCTTTCCAAGTAATCTTGCCCTCCACAGTTTTCTTTTGATGAAGTAGTCACAGCATTTTTCTGCAGCAATACTGTCCAGGGGGTTGGGAAGAAAGCCTAAGAAGGAAACTCAGGTTGAAAAGATCATTTGGTTGCACTTAGCACTGCAAAAACGTACACGTATACTTAAATTCAAATGGATGAATAATCTCCCCAATACTTGTTAACAATTCACTAACGTGCATTTTATGCCTCAATGATTTTTCATAGGTAACAGGATAAGGTCTGTCTGTGATCAAGTCTTTTTTCACTGCATTACAGCTGCAGACAGAAAATCTGTGTATGTTAAATGTCAGCATGGAAAATACTATATTTAAATAATAGAAATAAAATCATAAGGAAAAAAATATAATTTCACATTCAAATTGCCATGTGCAAAAGCACATGGTAATGCTGATAATTAAATGTTCATGTGGCAGTTTATTCAGATCATTTCTGAATATAAGCCTGGTCATCTGACTTTTGGAGAAGCAAGGTTTGTACAATATGCTAAACTCAATACTATCGTCTTATTTTTTCACTAAAGAGGACACCAAACAGTTTCCAAACTGATCAGCCTCAAATTGGCTATTTTACTACAGAAAAATTCATATTGGTCAACAGGGCACTGTTCCTCCTCTTCCAGATGTAGTTTTTCATTTTCATTTTGTATTGCATCGTCTAGGTTAAGTCACATTAAAATGGTAATATGAGCCTGCAGAACAGCATGTCCTGCTGTTAGCTGTAAGCCATGCTGAACAACAACTTTAAAAGTCCCTAGTTTCAGCTGCACATTCAATAGCTGTCAACACACAGATCTTTTATTTGAACATGGAAATAAACATTTTTCATGTAAATTAAAGCATCTGGGCCTGCAGGGATATAAAGGAATATATATGTAGCCTTCCTTACACATATAGCACAGGACTTGCATTGTCCAGGATATACATGAGCTTTTAGCAGCTCTGGACATTGATCATACAGTTGAGTATTTGGCCCAAAGGTTGATGTCCTTTCCTTACACACTTTCTACTATTATTCCTACAAAAAGATGAGTCTCAGAGGTAACCATACAAAGAGTTAAATGCTTGCTAGCTTAGAAAGCTTTCTCCCCACCCACCTTCATGCTCAAAAGGAATCTGAACAATACACATGTACAACATGACTTGTACTTGTCTGCCACACTGAAAGTATAAACAACCTTCTTCCACTGATGGTGCAAATTAATGGCCTAATCATACACATCTGAAATTATTTTTTCAAACACAGGACCATAAACAAAAATTGGCCTGCCCATATTGACTCAGCACTGCTGTCATCCTGCAAATACTGAGGTTCCTACCACGATAAACCATATCCTTTGAAACAGGGCACAAAGCATGGCGGTCTGCAAAGCATCCAATGCCTGAGGGAGTAATGCACTCATAGCTGCCAGGTTCCCAGCGTGGTGGGATATAAGCCCTAACACCACATTCACAGGTCAGGGTCTTTCATACAGCTTTGGCTGAAGTATGGGGAAGGTCATATCTGAGAGAACACAGTCCCAAGATAATCCCAAATAAATGATACGGTCCTAAATAAAGGATATCATTTAACATAAAAAAACCACTGTCTGTCTGTTTCTCACAGCAGGTGGTCGCATCCCTGTCCTTGTTTCCCTGACATTCCTAACAATAGATATTTGGCGTTATTCCTTAGGGAAACTGCAAAATGTTTTGCCCAGATGTATTCCTTGCTAAGTTTTCATGGGGCAACATGATGTTGTTCACTCTTTCAGTGTGAACTCGTCTTAATACTACTTGTGCCTGTAACAGAAGGTCTCTCCCAGCACAGCTTAGTCTTCTTGTAAGTCCAGGTGTAAAATTATTTTTGCAGGTGGTAATGCTTTTGGACAGACTTCACTCTCCTTGAAGTCAATGACAATTTTGTTGTTGACTTCAGTGATTACATGACCAGAATATTTCAAGGATTTTGTAGATGAAAACTACTCAGAAAAACACACAATTCAAGCCTACCCAATCTGAATATATATATTTTTTTATACGATATCCACCACCATAGCATGAGCGCACACTCCAATAATGTACTATGCTGCATGAGCAACTTGTCACACTGGATGCACTCTTTCTTTGAGTGTGTGTGTATGGCAGAAATAGCACTTGCATAGTAGAATAAAACAAAGCACGACTTGCTGTGAAAACCAAGGGATGTAACTGAAGCCATACGCAGAAGTGAATAAGTTCTGTATTGTGCAGTAGGCACTGAACTTGGTGAGGGGCTTTAAAGAGAGAAGGTGTAACCTCTAGCAGTCTAGCAGGTGGAGTTTTTGCCCCAGTGATCCCAGCTGAGGCATCCCAGCCCCCTGAGGGACTGCCCCACACCACTGGCCAACAGGTCTCCCTTAAAACTCTGCAGCATCCAAGCATACAGATATTACATTGACACAGCATAAACCTTTTCAGGAAGACAAGATCACTGTGGAAGTCTAGAGAAAGGTCTTCATCACTTGTTTGTGATGACTTTTCATTTTGCTGATGAGAGGTCAAACCCGATCACTGGCCCTACTTGATAGTGACCTGGACATAGCTGGATCTCTGCTGACACCCAACCCCGTATTTTCTTTGAATGGTGTCTTATTTCTTCCACACTGCAGAAAACCAGCCTACAAAGTCTGGAGGAGGGTTGAGGTAGAAAACTACTGCCGTGGAGCATTCAAGGCCCAAAGGATTGACCTGCAAATAAACTACAGCAGCAGCTGAAGCCCTTTCCAAATACTAACACACCATGTTTGCCCCCTCCAGCTTTGTCTAGCTTAGATTGCCCTGACGGTCCATTCTCCATTCATGCTTGGCTCTGAGGATTGTCTTTACACTTGAACGCCTTAATGATCTTTTCTCATGTTCGTGGCAGACAGCATGAGCGTAATGAGCCTCTTCCCTTTCCCCAGCCTCTCTCAGGAAGCTCGTGGAACACGTGTCGTCTGCCAAGTCCCTTGTTGGAAAACTTCAACCAAATATAGAAAGTCTGGATAAGAACTTGACATTTTTTCCCCTTCTTCTGCTGTCTGGTTTTAAGTTTGTCTGCAGCTGCTGGAGTTACACAGAGCATTGAAAGAGTGACCACTTTTATTTTTTGACTAGATTGCAAGCCAGCCTTACCACAAAGCCATTTTTTATGGTTTTACAAAGAGCGTGTGGCAAACCTTTGAAAAGCTACTTAGTCATCCTGTTAGTGACCACTGCCTTCTGGAGGTTTTCCCTCTTCTCTCTTCCCTGTTCCTCATAGAGATTTTTATGCCACTACCCAGAGCAGAGGCACATTCTTATCAACTATACAGCATGTTTAATAAATGTGTCCCTGCTGTTTCTAAATTATTTATTTTCACAGACCAATGTCTCCCAGAGGTGAGATTTAAAGCATACTTTACAAGAAAACTGCAGATTAACCACAAAAGCAATTCAGAACTGACAAAACTATCCCTAGGAACAATTACTTTTATAGATGCATGGCATCAAAATTTTTGTTGTAGAACTCAGCAACTAACTAGGGAAAAAAATACGCAGATTTCATGGATAAGTAAAAACAACAACAACAAAAAAACTCTTGTTGTGGCTTTGTAAGCAGGAAGTGGGGGGGGGATACATTCTATTGGCCAGTTTCAGCTCTCACCTGTGGTGGAATTTCTGTAGGACTATGTTAAGGTGTACACCTCATTGAACACCATCCTCAGCCTTTGGCTTAAGTCAGACCACTTGTCCATTTCCTGCTGATTTCAGTCCCTGCTAACCTGTGCTAAACACGACCTTCCCAGCTGCAAGCTGAGAAAAATGCTTTTTTTACACCCTCACTGCATGTCCTATTGTGTCACACTGTTATTTTTGTCTTGGCACAGTAGGGTTAGGTCACTTTCTCTCTTCTGGTCAGTTTTCTGTCCCTTGGAAATAACCCATTCCACATCAGGACAAACCTAAGACCCTTCAAACATTTTCATGAAGCATCAGGTGACAAAAATGCCCACCTGGATGAGAGGTATCCACATGCATCCAAGAAGGGACTGCTGGGGGATGACATCTTTTGCAGGATGGCTGCTTCCTTTTGCTGAATATTAGGGATGTGGAACTTATTTAGCTCAAATGGAGACTTCTTCTTCCTTAACAACTCATAGCACAAGGCGAGGTGAAGCACCAAGAAGGGTTTGCAAGGGTGGAGGAGGCTGTTCTGACAAGGAATTCTACTCTGGATGTGGGGATAATCTTGTCAACACCAGTCCTCCCTCCTGAAGTTTTGTTTTCAAAGTAAGGCATTTGTTCAGCAAGGATTCCTTGGTGCCACTCCATCTTCAGCACAAAGGGAGGAAGGTGTATGTCATGCACTTGTTCCTGAACAGGATGAATGGATTTCACTCCCTATCTCATGCAAAGGTGTCTTTGTAGGACATCAAACAGAGCAAAGTTCAGCAAGACTGCGATCGTGGCATTTTAGGGTGTACCACACCTATCTCAGTCAGTCCTCACAGCGGAGCCTGAGGTGGAAAGGCAGTATAAACAGTGCATTCAGAAAGGCCTGAGGTCACATTAGCCACATTTTAAATTACATTTTAATCAGTATTTTCACTAAACAAATTAAGGGGAGGAAGTTCTCCAAGTGCTCAAGGAAACAGGAAAATTTATTAAAACAAAACAAAAGCAGGCATTTAATTTATTTCCCTTCCCTCATCTTTTCTAGCTCTTCCCTCTCCATTTCCTTTTGGGTGGAAGAAAGATCAAAAGAGGAATGTCTGAAGGTGGAAACAGTCAGGGGTAGAAACAACCAAGCAAGTACTAACCAAAGTAAAGAATGGAAAATGGGGAAGGAGTCAATAAAAGCTTTGTTTGCATTGTTGATGAAGAACATCTTTTCCAAAGCTGTGCAAGAACTGCTGGAAGCTTTTCATTCTTGATCATTCTAAGCTAAAGACAACAACCCATGCCTAAGACACAGTGCTACACGAATAGGCCACTGAAAATGATCCACTAAAAACACAGAACAAGGAAAGAAGATCTTGCGTATGTGAACGTAGCTTCCAAATGGCAGAGTCTTCCAGCCACGCTCCAGGAACCATGCCTGCCCGGCTGGGAAACAAGCAGGCAATTACACCTGCTGAATGAGCCGACGCTGCCCTGGAGATTTGTAAGCCACAAGTGAAAATGCAAGGAGGAGCGTGTTTCTGCTGAAGGCATGTCAGCATGGGGTAACCTCACTTGTTTGGGAATTCTCTTCAGCTCCTCTGGGAAACGTTCCCAGCTCACTCCACCCAGATTATGTCATACAATTTCTATCGCTCAGAAAAAAAGCAGGAGCAAGTGAAACAAGCTGCAATATTAAACTTGGAGTGGGAAGCAAGGCAGCCTACATAGAAGGATGTTGCTTCAGTCTGCAGGGGTAAAAGCAAAAGAGAAGGGCAGCTTTCTCTAGCAGAGAGCTGTGAGGAGGGAATCTGATGTCCCAGGAAGCATACAGTGTGTGTAAGTTGAGGCACTTTGCTTGTGTGTGATATTAAGATTACACAACCGTAAACATATCCGATGTCCATGTGTACACATATACCCCAATTCACCTATAAATCAAGTAAATTATTGAGCACAGTCACTAACCAGCTAAAAAGATATTGATGGGGCTAAGGTAAGTCCTCAGATCGCCATGGATCCTCTACCTGCTTTTAACACATTATGAATCCCACACAGAAAGGCAAACTGTATTTGAGATCATATCCGTGCTTTCAATTCTCAAGAAGTCCATTTGCTTGCTCATATTTACCTTAAGAACATTCAAACGTCCTTCATACATTAGCTAACTTGTATCTATGATGCAGAGTTTAGCATAATATATCTTGTTATTATATTTCACTAGAGTATTGGGATAAATAAAGGGCTGCAAAATGCATATATTTTGAAACTTAGTCTTCCTCAAAGTGTACACAACCAGACAGAAACATGGTGCTATTTACAACTGATACTACGCTTGTCCTGGCGAGCTGAGATTCAGATTAAAGCCCTACTGTGTGTGGCTGTCTGTGTTCACAGACTAAGGGATGGACCTTTTACTGGAGAGTTTACAGCAGGCACTTTACGCTGACAGCACAGTGAGTGTTTGAGGAAGGAAAAGACTTGCATACAGAGATTAAGTACCATCCCAAGGTCATACAGTGACTCAAGAGCAGGAGCTGGAAATAGACTACAGGGCAAAATCTTCTGCAGTATCTTGAATGTTTGAGAGAAAGTGTCTTTGCTGTGAAGTCAAGGCTGAGAAATGAGTCCATACAAAAGGATAAAAACTTCTTTGGTTAAAACAACTGTAGCAGGAATTAATATTTGAAAGCAAGAGTATTTGAAAGTTACTCTTCAACCATCACAAACTATATTGCAGACTTCTTTTTAATAAGGGAAAACAGAAAAATATTTTTACTCCATTCATCTAAATAGTTATTTTTCATAATAAAAAATAAAGGATTTCTTTGTTTGGGACTTTTTGTTTTTAAGAGGCTCAAAAGATTCAGTGAAACACAAAACTATACTGGATTCTTCCATCTCTATTTACCCACAAAAACTGACTTGTACTGAGCATAAAGGTCTAAAACTTTCCCTAGAGAACCTACAAACATTGGAGTTGATTTTAGCCTTAGATATACACAATCTTGAGAGTATATACTTATGAGTAAGATTTTGGTCATTTTGGTCAGCCCGCTCCAAAACCCATCAAAGGCAGCAGAGATCATTACTTTCAGAGAGTTCAGATTAGAAATGACCGATACCCACTCTAGCAGAAAATGGGGACTAAAAGACGGTAAGATTAGCTATGTGACAATGGAACCATCCATCAGAAAAGAAGCCAAAACCAGAGCTAAATGTTAAAACAAAAGTGAAAAGCATAATTTTTGTCCTGCTTACAAAGACTTGGCATCAACCAGAGTATACAATGTTATGCTTTATTGGACACTGGGACTCCCATTCTAAACATACTGTCAATATCTCTCTTCTTTAATCTCAGCAAACTGATGGGTGGTAGCAATTATACACGAAGATTTATTTAAAGTGCTGTAATAGGCTACTACTCTGCCTTGCAGGCTAATCCATGAGCTCTTTTCCCTTGCCCCAGCCATGTGGAAATCATCCTTGATTTCCAGAGCCATATATTACAAGAACACAGCTCATTTATCTTTCATTTTTTCAAGGAAAACTGGCCCCGGGGGAAACAAGCATTTTTGCTGTAGAAGCAGCTAGTTCAGATCCACAGCCGGGTGGAAAGTCTGTGGAGGACAACAGAGCACCTCCTACTATTGATCCTCCTAATTTCGGGATAGGAGATGAGATTATTTGAATTTCCCTAAAACTCAATCCTGTCCTGCCTCGTGCCCAGTTTAGCACTGGTGAAAGAAAGCAGATGACACACAACACATTTGAAGGACATTTGGACCCCCGGGACAAGAATCCGTAAGAGGGGAGGTTCTTTACAGAGGGGATGCAGGGTGAATTTAATGAGACCAGGTCTCAGAAACAGATCCTGGTATATACTGGGGTGGCCAAAAATCACTGCATCTGTGGGGTTTTACTCTGCAAATGCTGCTGCACGAGTCTCAGAGGCAGGGATCCAGGCTCACGTCCTCCTCCTTCCAGACACTTGGAGCAGCTCTGCTGCAGCACAGCTCCCAGGAACCTGGCTTGAGGGCTGCGGAGGGATGGATGCCTCCATGGTGGGTGGGGTCATCTCCACAAGCCATCTCCACAGCATCTTTCTCTCCTGCCCTCCCACCACCTGTCTGAGCAGAGGAGAGGTGCCAAGCTCACAGCCTTGCTCACTGTGCTTGCTCTCTGTCAATACCCCGGCAATGGAAATAGGACTCTGCAGGATGAATGTCCTGTGATTACTGAGCCTGAACCAGCGGGAGAAGAGAGGGTATCTTGCAGGATCTGTTTCAGCCTTCCCCAACACTCTTTTGGGCACCAAGAAAGCTGTGCTGACTGGAAGGAAGCCCCTTGCTCAAGTCTCCAGTCATTCCCCCATTCCCTTCACCTGCCTGCAGGTAAAGGTGGTCAACAAAACCAAGGGCACAAGTTTGCACTTTTTAGATATGTTGTGATAAAGGGCTTTTACAATTTAGTTTATGGGGAAGGCAGGATTTTGAGGGGAGGGGGGATGCTAAATAGAGAAAAATGTTCTGGAAGAATTAGCCCTCACCATCCCAAAATTAATCTTCCATCATTTCTGCCCCATTTACAAAGCCCAAAACTAATTCACAAAAGCAAATTGGGGAATTCATTGGTAGTTCACTGGTAGAAGGCCCACAGAAGTGCAAAGTATTATTATTATTGGAAAAATAAATCCATGGAAATATCTCTGCCTGATGCAGAGACAGGGAGGGTCACTGTCACTCGTCCAGCTCCTTGTTGATAGCTCTTCCGTCTGCTCCACTATTATTGTTACTCTGCCGAAATGAATTAACTGCCCAAAGCTTGGAGCTCTCCCAAAGATCTGAGTAACCAGAAAGGAAAGAAAAGGGAAAGAGGGAAAAAAACTATCTTGTTGCTGGAAACTCTGTCTTAAATATCCCCCTTTTTTCGAGTAACTTTTTGTGATTTCACCTGTTTTCAGATGTCATTTTTATCTTGCAACTTGATTTGGTGTTGTCTTCCATCCAGGTTAACTTGTGGGGTTTTGTCTTTAAATGTATTTTGGTTTTTCACACATGCATTTCATACTGAGAATGTTTTTTGTCTTTGCATTTCTTTGTTAGCACACAATCCTTTACAATCCTGCTAAGCAGCAGAACTGAGAGCAGCACAGGTGTGCTGGTGTTCAAAAGATCTGCTCTTATCGCCTATGATGGATGCATCAGATGTCCTGCCAAGAAATCTTTCCAGCAAACAAGGTAGCATTGACTAAGAATTCAATTGAATTTCAGAGTCAAAAGATTGGTCTTTGCTCCAAATACATCAAGTACCAGTTATATCTGTTTGACATCTCCAGATTTTTTTAAAGCTTTTTTTTATTTTTTTTTTATTTGACTTTAGAGAAAGGTATCACCATCAAAATCCTCTTTACAAAATACAGCTTCACTTTAGGAAAAAAGCATTCCTAAACAAGACAACACTTGAGAAGTGTTTAAGGTTAAGCAGAAGCCACTGCAATTAAGCACGTATGTCTGAGACCAGAGCTTTTCTTCTAGAAATTTTTGGATGCATACGTGAAAAAGAGTGCAAAGGAGTACAGTCATGCTGACAGACATACAGCTTTTCTGATTTACACTGTTCAGGATCTGACACCCTGCTAAAAAGTTTTCAAACCTTTACTTTCAAAATACTTCTAGAGCTTAAATCTTTTTGGTAAGAATATTGAAAGAGAATGTAGTATCTTTCTTTTATCCATTTCCTTTAAAAACATGAATTGCCCATTGTGTCTGAGGGCTAGCTTCATGGACACTATTCTGTGTTAAAGGGGAAAGGCTGTTAATATTTTATTGTTTTTTTGCTTTTTCCTTACTTTGACTGCATAATGACTATAGGCACTGGTCTATGGGAAAAAATCAATAATCTGGATGGACGTATCTGTGCCTGTATGTAAACACTTGATGCAATACTCAAATGCAATAGCACTACACCTCAACATCTTAACAGAAGTACTTGAAACCTTACCCACAGAGCATTTCACCCAACAACTAATAAAGAGGGTGAGACAGAATGCCTAAACTTTTATTACGTTTAATGTTTCCAGCTAGTTTGAATTCAGGTCAAAAAGCTAGCTGAGTGGAAGCTTTGATAGGTACATATCTAGTTAGAGAGATATCCCACGCAGACCACAACAAATAACTGATACAACATTCCTCATCTGAAGTGAGGCTAATTGTGCTTTCAACAGTGGATTAATTTCTGAAAAGTACTGAGGTGTCTAGTTAAAAACTTGCTGGATGAGAAAAATTTGTGAATGAGAACCCCTTCCCAGAAAAAAATTAGTCTGTTCTATATTAAAATATCTGATTTCCCTGTGTATGATAATATCTAAGCCTTGGCTCTAAAAGAAGTGAGAATCATTAATGCAGGCCTAGAAACTCTTTCTTTTAGCATTTTTTTCACCTCATGTTCCCCTTTCACTTCCTAGAAATACTAATCTGCTTAATGATGCACAGATATTTTAGCTCTGTTAGCTTGCTTTAGTGTATTTCTATCTGTTCATTCTGGATAATTGTTCAGGTGTTACAAAAATTCTTGTAATTCTCTTTCTGTCTTTTTTTTTTTTTCTTCTTGCATTTAACTAGTAAAGGGGACAAAAGCTGTAGGACTTTAAAAAGTCTGATTTCAACCTGAAAGTCTCTCAGCCTCATTTGGGTGGAACATGACCCTTCTGACTCATTGAAGAAACATTCATAACAGAGTGAAAGCCTGCAAAATGCCAAAAGAGTCACTCTGACGATAACAGCAGGAGGTGATTTTCAAGGGAAGGGTGAGAACAGAACCAAGTCTTTTGAGCCAGTGTGCAAACAAATTTGGCTCAGAAGCTTTTCAATTTCTATTTCATTTTTTTTGAAGATCAGACCAGCTTGGGGAGACTTCCTTCTCTATCCTCATTCAATTTCATGTGCCTCTGCCCCTCTTCGCTTTCATCAGTGACTGCATGTGGATTATTTTGGCCCATGCTCCAGCTCCATTTGGTTTGGTAGGGCCTGTGGGAATCACAGCTGCTTCTCCAGACAGACCCTTCTGTAGCACACTCATCAATACTCTGTTTTTCAGTATAGCACTTCTGGTTCCCAGTTACCAGTTGTGTCACATGGAGCCACGCAACAAAATCCTTATTGATTGCAAAGAAAACACACCTATCATGGCTGAGACAGATGGATGCCAGAGGCTGAACATCAAGTAGCCCTACAAACCTGGAGGAGCAGTAGCACAGCACCCATTTGAGGTTATGGGCGGATCATTCAAATCACATCCATTCTGATCAAGAGAAACCGACATCCAGGGCCATGAGGCTGCTTAAAACATGTGTGATCAGAACTCAAGGGACATCCCAACCAGGCTTGCAAGCGTTTTTGCCCCTGAAGCTTGCTGCTTAGGAGCGTAACTGAGATCACCCCTTCTCAGCACTCCTTTGCCAGCAAACCCCATAGTGAATACTCAGAGATACTAACAGACTAAATGGTTTTGCTTTTGTTGCCAAAGGCTCTTACAAGGTTTTGCTGCCATTGCTTAATTCCCAAATAAATAAAAAAAAAAAAAAAAACAACAGGTGCAAACAATACACGCAGAAGACGCTATTTAGTTAGTGTGAAAGGAATGACTGTTTGTTGAGAGTTCTACCCCTCCACTGTTACCAGGAAGCTCTTCTGAGGGCAAAACTCAGCCTACATTGGTGTGCATTACAAATCCACTTCTGCCTTGTAATTAAAGAACTTTCTTGATTCATTCTAGAGGAATAAAAAAGGCCTTGTGCGGGCATAAATTACCTTTTCTCCCAATGTGAAGTCACTCTGCACCTCCAGAATAGAGTAAAAATGTCTTCAGGTTATGAATAAAGAGTTCTTTCCCCTATCTGTAACAACTTCAGCTTCATGGTGTGTGTGCGTAGGGCCAGGTGCGTGTCTTATTTCTCTATTGGAATAGAGCAATACTGATACAACTCTGAGCGTGGACAGTATTTTAGTGCTTTATAGTCTTCATACCAATTTTACAACATTTTCCCTCCCTTGTGTTGCATTTGTTCTCAGTGTGAAACCAGATCGCTGTGCACATGTCTCAGACCTCTTCCTTGCAGACTCCATCCAGCCCCCTAACCAGACCCTTCCATAGCACCCCCATCAACACTCTGTTGTCCAGTATAGCAATTCTGTCTGTGCTAGCTGCGTGCAGCTGCGCCTGCCTCCATCGCCTGCTTCACAGTCAGCTCATGGCTACAGCGTGCTTCTGTTCTGCCACATCAGCTTGTTTTATTTTGGATTGTTGTGAAGAAGTGCTGTTCAATCAATGTGAGCAGCTGATCGGTTCTGGCTATTTAGAAGCCGGAGGAGGTCGTGGCAGCACATGCTGGTTCAGGAAGAGATTGAGTTAAGAAATCATCCTTAAGGATGGCTCTTACAAGGATGCTGAAACAAGAAGCACTAGATTTTAATTTCATTTCTTTCATTTCCTCTCAAAATAAACCCCTCACACCGTATATAATCTCAGGATTCCAGAAGCTGGTGCCTTTATAAATTAAACATACTTTAATCAATAATGCCAGAAGAAGTTATCACGTTGCTTTGCCAAGTACACCTACAGCATGACCCCACAGGTGTGAGAAGCAATGAACACATAACACTTCAATCTAAGAGCAATATTTAAAAGCTAAAGCCAATTCTCATTATGAAGAGAAGTAAAAGTCATGAGTATAACTGTACAGATTGTCCAGGAAATATGCTTGAATTGTTTTCAGTGGGTCAGAAGACTGGTGAACTTCCATAGTTCCCACATACCACCTCCCTGTTCTTGTCTTCCTGCTCCACTAACCTGATTAACACCCTATTAAATGCAGCAACGAATTTATGCTCAGAATCCTACTGTAATTTCCTACCGTAACCTGGCAGAAAAAAAGCCATTCCAGCAAGCTCCTGCCATGCTGTCCTCAGCTCACCCCAGCCTGTTGCTCCAACCTATAGTTAGTAGTAGCATAATAAGCTCCCATGCAGGAGGAGATTAAGCATGTAAAGGCTTGTCTTGACTGCTAAAAAAGCTATTTTATAAAAAACGAGAAATGAAGAATATAAATTCTGAGTGAAAATTGACCTTGGTGAATATACTCCATGGGAAAACTACATCTTCAGTGTGTTTTCTCTCCAAGAAAGTACACAAATGCTATTTGTTTTACAATAGTGAAGATAAAACTGAAGGTAGAAACTTGATCTTAAAGTGGCGGAGGGCCACCGCTCTAGGTTCCCCTATGGGAACCCCCCCATGGTATTTTTGCCATGTATGAAATCCATAGGGACGGTGAAAGTAGCCATTGGTTATGGTTTGTTGCAGGGTCCTTATGATGAAATTTCATTGTGGATGTAAAACTTTGAGAGAATTGAAAGTAACTTACGACTACTATAGACCCAAATAATTGCCCTGCATTCACATGATGCAGTAAGTAGAGGACGGGCCCAAAATCCTGAAAAGTATTCCTATGTCTCTCAGAATGCCCCAAACAGGTCTCTGGGGATTTGTCATCCAGGTTACCCACCCTAGTGTTCCTGAAAATCAAGTGGCTGCAAGTCAAATCATGTATTGTTTCAAGCACTGTGGACCCTTGGGGTTTTCACTTGTCTCCTGGGCAGTGTGCATCTGCAGTGTGTCAGGCAGAAGTCAGGCCTCCTGCAAGACTAGGTCACTGTGCTTTACCCAAGTATCAAGTGATAAGTCTTCTTTTCTTCTAATTAAGTAAAAGCAAGGTTTTTTTCAATGGTACTTATACAAGAAGAGTTAGGTAGGATTTCAATACATCTTAAGTAGAGTTTGTGCAAAAGTCTTCTGGATTCAGTGACATTTGAGGAAAGTCATTAAAGCTATTCAGAAACGATATGGACCTGCCCTTATCACAGTATAGCATTAGAGTCACAGTTAAGCAAGGATGAGATTACATCTTAGAAATCCTCATGTTTTCCTTTGGTGAAACAGATTTACCAAAATAAATATTAAGAGTACATTTGCTGTGTTGGCAAATGTCATTACCTGGTTTAAATTACTAGTAGTAATCCAACCATTATTACCATGTCTGCCGGATGCCTCTAATCCACTCACTTTAACAGCTCTGAAATGTCACTGTTGATTGCACAGTAATTTTGTCCCACCCTAAACCTGGGCAGACAGACAAAAGAGTTAGTCGTGAGCCAAGGACAAGATGAGATGAAGAACATGGTCAAATAATTTCATCTTAATGGCATTTAGAGTACTGTCTGTTTCATAAATATTTATAAGGGAAGAGATACCCATAAAGACCTTAAAGCCCTTAAATCTGAAAAAAATAGGAGTGGAAGCAGAGTACAGGATTATTGTTTTTCAGTAAGGGCTTCTGACACCATGCAAACAGATGAATCCCCGCATAAAAAGTACACAGTCTAAACCACACTATTATTATTTCAACTGTGCATGGTGTTAAACTGCTCAAAGCCACAGGACAGACCTCCCAGAGCTTCTGTTATCAAAAACATCATCACGCCATGTTTCATGACTCATCCTTAAATCTCTACTATGCAACATGGCCTTTCATTTCTTAGCATACAAATTAAATCACAGCTTCTGTTTTCCTTAACAGTATGGGCAGGTCATCACATTTTTTCTTAAGGTCTCCCATATGAAGATGGCATACAGCAGACTTCATTTGCCACCCAGCTGTGCTCAAGTTGTATCTGTTTCTCAAACTGCTTCTTGGATCCGAGGGCAGTAGACTAGCATTTGGATACTTTGGTGATAGGAGTGATGGTGCTGAAGAACTCCACATGGAAGACTGTGTGCAATTTATCCTTTCCTAGTCCAGAACACTAGAGCCTAATTTGTAGATTATTGAGGGGCTGGAAGGAGCAAATCTGTTCAGTGTAGTTAAATTTGTGTCCTAGTAATGAAGAGGATAGTAAATAGGAATGGGAGCTTTTACTCTGGTGACACATCTCTCCTGCAGCCCTGTCCTACCTTCTTTTTCCTTCCTTGCAAAGCACCATCTGAGGACAGGAACAATACTTTTAAAGACGTGTGAGTTACAGTCAGGAAAAAGCCGTACTGCATTTGAAATCTGATAAGGTGAAATTTCCTCAGGGACATTTTGAACCTGAGCTTTCTCTCATGTGCCTTGCTGCCAAATCAGGAATAAAACTGCTTGTCTAGAGTTATGCCAATGTAAAAATTAAATGAAAGATAATGCAATTAGAAAGGGAGTAATTTATTTCCCACTAGAAAATACTTATTTCCTAATAATTATTTCCTAGTTTATTTCCTAATAGGATATATATAGCTAGTCCATTTCTGCATTTGTCTTAATCACAAGGTAAAACCAAAAGGATTAAATGCTAGGGTGCCTTCTCACATTGTAAAACATCTAAGCAAAGAGGTGTCTATTAAGTCCAGGTCTGGCAGTTTACAAATCTTCACACTGGGAATTACAAAAAACTGTATTCAAGAAAAAAAAAAACCAAACAAACTAACACACTTGTGATGTGTTTCAGCCAATGTTTACCACTTGGGCAGATCATCAAACTGTGTCATTAATTTTGGCATTTACCACACAGTAGAATTTTGCAATGTACAAAAAAAAGGCACTTAAACAGAAAGCAAGAACAAAGGAAAATGAAAGAAAACTCCTGAAAGCTGGCAAGCTGGAAAGCTGGTCTGTAAAGCATAGTTCAGATCCTTATGTTTTGACTGACAATAAGGATTGTTCTCTGTAGACAAGAAGGCATTTTCATCAGGTAGCAGTTTCAAGACTGATATTAACTGCTATATGACAAATCCCAAACGTAGAAATAAAAATGTCTTTAGCTTCCCAGCTCTCTTGCCAGCATCAGCACCTGATGGGATCCCTGGTATGGGATGCCTACATACCACTGTGTGCTTGGAAAATGGTCTGAGCCACAAAACACTAATATTTGGCAGCATAGGCAGTAGGCAGCAGCAAAATTGTCATTCTTTATAAAGAGCTGACGTTCCAAGATGTCACACAATCTAAGGCCACACAGAAAACCTGTGGACGTACTGGTAATCAAAGCCAGATCTCCACAGCTCAGCCCCTGCTTCACTTTAACTGCCAGAATATCCTTTGTTCTCCCATACCAACCTTCACCTTAGCTGGCAACAGAAGGGCCTCCCATCACGTCCTAAGGCAGGCTGCTAATCAGCACCCAGCACAACAGAGGTGCTGAATTCCCATGCAACTCACCCCCACTTCATATTTCCTTTAATAGTCCCGGGAATTATTTTTACACTTTCATGCACGTTATCCAAACATAGAAAGTCACAACTGACTTCAGCCTTCCCCTGTTGTATTTTCATTACCTGGATTCAGACCCTACCTGTTTTAGCTGCAGATAAGCTTTCTGCCACACGTATCCTGTTTTTGCAGTGTTTTTAATGGGGAAGGAAAAGAAACCAGAAACGTTAGTGCAAGAAAGCCACCGGAGCGCCACAGCCCATGTGAGAACCTGGCAGAGGCACAGATTTAGTCTGCTTTTCCCTTTCACCCTGCCTTTCTACTAAAAAGCCCTTAATAAAACTAGAACAGCTGGAAAATACTCCCACAACTGTTCAAGGGGCCCGGAGAACCATCACTGGGTACCACTGCCGTCAATCGCCAAGGAGAAAGACAACCTCCTACATGCTCAGTAGGCCTCAGCACACTTCAAGCTACACCGAAGTGACAGGAAATCCTGTTTCAGCTGGCTAAAAAACCACTACGTTACTCTGCTTCTGCAATGAGCTCTTTTCACTGCTGTCTCTGGAAGCACGTTGTGCTCTGGTCTAGAAAAGGCAACACTGCGCTGCCAAGCAGGATGATCCCTGTCCATATGCCTTGGGCACACCATGGCACCAATCCATACTCCAACTGGCAGCAAATAGCAGTTTACCAGCCATTTAAAGCAGCTGGATTTAGTGCCCGGACATTACTTTCTGAGAGCAAGCTTGAGGGCAGGAGGGGAAAAAACATGGATGTGAAGGCCATTAAACAAGCAAAGTCTATAAATAAAAACCAGAAGCTTAGTGGCTGAAAGGAATCAGATAGGATGGTCAGTTTTGGGCACTGGGAGGCCTTGAAACCCTCTAGCATGCTTATTTTTATTTTAAAAGAGGAAATGGGATGGAAACTCAGAACTTCCTTTACTGGAGCTCGATTGTGCGCAGGGAGCAAGGAGGTGGCAGTACATAGTTTGGGGTGATGATTCCTGCCAGTCCCCTTTTGAAAGGGCTAGCTGGGATTCACAGTTTTGGGAGGATGGGGGGGGGGGGGGGGGGGAAG
>JAHREE010000605.1:5401852-5466846 GCA_033628505.1 Tringa tobata | reverse complement strand
GGAAAGGCCAGTCTTTGCAAATATTTTTTACTACTTTTTCCTTTCACCACTAAGTCTTCCACAACTTGAATTAATTCAATTTCTTTGGCATCCTGGTCAAAACCACTGTGTTTCAAGGAAAATTCATATCAAACCCGTGCTAAAATTATACATTTCAGTGTTTTTGGTACAAATTGGACTAGACTGAGTTGGCCCAACAGATTAACCAATAAAAAGAAACTTAAAACATTAAGTACTTATGAATTTGCAGTCCACAGGGAATTAAAACCAGATGATTTTCATGTGTGTTTTCTGAGTTTTTTTCAGGAGAAATGGCTTAGGGAAGAATTTAATCTACCTTATGAATTAAAAGCACAGCTTCAAATACACATTACTGTGTCAGTATAGAGTAACTCTTTGAATTCATACTTCCTTCATGAGGATGTTCAGAAGTTCCCCCTAAAGAAAACCACTGAACTGAGGAAGCTGTTTCCTTAATATAGCTTTGCATAACGTTCAAACAATACCTTCTATTTACTCCTCATAGCCTTTAACACACACACTTCTATATGCAAAAGGGCTTACCTGTGGGTCTGTAGAATGTTTCTCATGGGCACAGAGCAATTGGCCAGCCCCTTGCCTGAAGAGCCAGCCCACTTCCACAGGTGATAAACTGACCTCTGCATTCACAGCACAAGTGATCAGACATACTGAAGAAGACCACGGCAACTTCAAGTGCCTCAATACAGACATACAAGCTTTGTCCAGTAACAGCAAGGTGACAAAGCAAGTGGCCATGTCACACGAAATGGACTGAAAGGACAGGCCTTTCCCACCCAGCCAACCCCTCTTGCACACCTTGCAGGTACACAAACTTTTTTGACTCCTGTCTATTCCCTCATTCCTTTGTCTTGCAAGGATTACCTTATTCCTGCAAGTTTATCTCTCAGACCTATAAACACTCTTAAAACAATTCCTATCTTGATGTGCTGTGTCGACTGGAAAGGTTCTCATTTTCTCACAAATTAAACATGAAGACTGAGCACCAAGGCATTACTGGTGGACACAAGGACGAGGTTGTTAGTTCTGCTTATTCCCCATTCCTTTACTCCTCTTGGTTTTGTTGGCATATAAGTTGTTTCTCTATACAGTCACACATTGGTTTTTTGTACCTCAGCTACTCTCTGAATCCTGCTTTACGTTGAATCACTCTTTTGCTTCTGTTGCAAAAATCTAATAACCATTCTCTAAGCTTCTCATATCTTCATCTTGTGCAACAAAAGACCTGCAAACCCTTAAAGACAGAACTTCTGACCCAGAAGCAAGTCCTTGTTTACCTCCACATAGCAAAGAATTTCTCTGTATACTTCCACACCGCAGAAACAGAGCAACACCACAGAGCTGGTCCGTAACTTCAGCAGTCATGCTGCTCCTCTTGCCTTGGCTTCTCAGTGCCAAGCATCCCAGAATAGTGAATCAAAGCTCTGTACAGGTGTACACAGTAGATATCGTGCACTATGGATGGGTAGGAATTGTGCATCTCCCAAAGCCACGGGTAGGATCCTTTGCTGCATTCAGGGAAGAAGTAGCTACAGTCATTTTAGACATTGCTTCCCTTAACTGTCGTCCATCCCAGTGTCCCCACCAAGAGGCACATTTTTTCACAGAGAGTAAGCAATGTGTGACTCTGCCTAACACCTTTCCAACATAGCCCTCTAAGCAATGATCCCACAGATGATTTTACTACCTCTGCCTATTGTGGCCTCACCCAGCAGCAGGCACAAGAACACCATATTTTAGATGGATAAACTCAGTACATAAAATAGAGGTCTTGCTGTCCTCAAGCTGGCTGTGAAAGGAGACACAATAAGCGATTACGCATACAGCTTGCAGAAAACAGATGATATCTCATCTGGCCTAAAGCTTGCTGGTACAAAGTCAGCCTGTCAAAGTATTTTGTTCCACCTCAATCCAGAAGAGTGAGTTTATACAAAAGAACAAGTGACTGCGTCTCTTTGGGATCACAATATTTCTAACAATGTTCTTGGAACCTTAAAGCCAAGTTTAGGGTACAGCTGTACCATAGCCTCACTGCAAACAAACCTTTCTCGTGTGGGGATTGAGGCCCAGATAGAATTTGTGCCTCTATCCGTCAAATATGTGATACATTAACAAATGCAACAAGACCCCCAGAACCAGCCGTCTAGAGCCCTAACAAGCCATATGGACATTTGCAAATGCCATCAGTCATTTCCCAGGCACAGGCTAAGCTGTGAAACTGTTGGTGTAAATGATACCAGAAACGCACCAAAAAAAAATTTTAAAAAGTCTGTAAAGCAGGGTACTAAGGTTGGGAAAGTCATCATTCTCGGCCTGCAATCTGCCATTGCAAATAATTCTCCAGCCACCCGTGCTTTCAAATCAGAATGGGTTATCTGTCCAAAAGACATGCACAGTTCAATTCACTCAACGTTGTTGAATTACAAATTACAGAGCTGAACTGGAGGAAGTTTTACAGCCGGTTGTTACGCAGTTATAAAGGCCCCTCCTAGTGAAGGTTTGCTCCACAAATGCTTGAAACATGCAGAAAGGTAATGAAATGAAAAAAGGATTTTGCATACCCCTTTGCTGAAGGAAATCTAAATCATTGGAAATGTATAAGTGCATTGGGAGATTCCCAATTTTAAAGAATTCAGGCTCAGCAGACCACAGGAGTGAAAGGAATTAAGCATGTAAGGAGAATGAAATGTAAAAGAAATTGCTGTAATCGCTGAAAAGACATTTTTGGACTAGTCAGTTCTACATACGTAAAACATGTTGCTCCTAGTAACAGAACAGCAAACATCCTGCACACATGGCAACTGCAATTTGGGTGGGATTTTTAAAAGCACTTAAGGTACTCTGAAACCCAATTTCCACTGATTTCCAGGTGCGTTTGAAAATCTCCACACTTCTGTCCCACCCTTCCTTCCCAGACTGCCATAAAAAGAACATAGTAATATCTGGTAGATTCCAGCAGCTCAGTCCTGGGCCAGTATTGTTTCACACAAAATATTGGCTTATTTGCCAATATAGTGATTTCCAGCCTGTCTTGTAGCCAGTTATTGCCAGGGAATAACAGAGATGTAAACTTCAGTTCATGTCATGCACAAAAAAATTTGCGTATCAAATAGAAAGATAAAATTGCACTCAATACAGTTTCCTGCATAGATTGAATAAATTGCATTTCAGCAATGCTTACAGTCATTACTTCTGAAATTTTGTGTCATGGATATTATACTTTCTGTATATGTGGCCAAAAAGTTGCTCAACAAAAGAAGTTCCACGGCAAATTTCAGTGGGCAAACAAACATACAAAGGAAGCCAGGGAGATAGATACACATTGAAAAGCGGCTTCTCAGTGCAAACGTCAATGCTGGAAAGCCACAAGGACGGATAAACCAATATGCAAGATAAAGCAACATCTGACAGAAGCTCTGCAAGTAAAATGCCTCTGAAAAAAACAACACAACGCTTTTAGAATTGAACATAAGGTGCAGGCGAGTGTGTCAACCTTATTTCCTTATCTTATCTAGGAGAAAGTCCAGAAAATTAATAACTACAGCCTGTAACCACCTAGCTGTGTTGAAAAGACAAAAGGATGTTCCCTGATACTGTTTTATGTCAGAGCTAAAAATCAGTAAGCAGAGGGATCACTCTCGACTTGAGAGAAATTTTTAATTTTACAGCATTCGAGAGTGAAATAATTTTGTATCTTAGAGCTCTCTTGCATAGAAAATATCTCTAACAATTCCTTTCTAGTTATCAGGTTTCTGTTTTCCAATTAAAGTGATCTCACATACTTTCAGAAGAAAAAGCTGCTTTCCACACAGGAGATATACATATCAGTCTTCATATTTCAGTATGTAGACCAGAAAGCTGGTGTCTTCAGCTCCCTCTCATTTACCTTGGACAGAAGAGACTCAGATTCCAAAACTCAGAATTATTTTGGTTTTGGCCAGGAGGAACATTCATTTCTGTATCTGCTTCAGCCACCAGAATCTGGTGGAAACTGTAGTCACTGCATATTAAGTTCCTGCTCTTCCCTGAGTGTTAGCCCCCTACCAGGCCCCTCTTCCCATCCCTCAAGACCTCATGATGTCCTGGGCAGCTAAGCCAAGCAGAGGTAGCCTGGCTGGGGGCTGGACCATAAGGAGGGGTAGAACACAAAGCAACTTACCTGCAATCCTCTGATGCACCACCAAGGTTTCAGTGGTCTCATATCACACCATCCCAATGTGAAATGTTGAGATTTCATTTCCATGGCTACTGATGAAGTGGGGAAAATATCACAACTTTCATATTGCAAAATAAGATTACTTTAAAAAAAGTGACTTCAGCAAGAGCCCAGATTTACATATACCTTATTGTACACATACCTGCTGCAAACTCAAAGGCCCTATCTTACCACATCTGACATTGGGCATGTGCCCACTGACCTCTACTCCAGTCTTCAGAAGAGGACTGTCTAACACTTTTCAATAGAAAATCATTCTCAATAAAGGGTTAAAGAAACCTTTGTACTGATTTATATCAGCTACAAATCTAGCTGTGAAATCATCTTGCCAGAATGAGAAAATATTTAACACAAGAAAGAATGGTATAACCAAACTTCAAATGTCATCTGCTACATTCTCTTCCTTTGGAAACAAAAAGGAGTATTAAATTACCAATCCTTACCATAATGCTTTTTGAACACATTAAATTTATGAAACCATGATTCCTCAGTTTTGGGGCTATGTATTTTGTATTTTTTAGTATATTTTAAATATTTTTCCAACTTAGTGTTTTTCAACTGATTTAAAACATTTTCCACTTCACTGTAGCTCTACTAAGGAAGACCGAAAGATTAGAGAAAGATGCAGAAAAGTAAGTTACCTTTTTCTTTTTGTACCTTCTTTTTGAATAAAAAACATTCCCGTTCAAGGTGTTAAATTGAAACTGAGACTTCAGGTGAACTTGTTCATTTTCCCAACACAAATCCTGTATTTCACTCAAGCACTGCAGCTACAGAAAAGTTCACTGAAGTTATTTCCTAATACAAATCTCATCATATGTCACTTTAAAAAAAAAGTACATGTTTTCTTTGTAATGTGCCTACTTCCATGTTCCTCCTGCTTGCTGTTTCAAGACCGTAAAATACTGGCATCTTCATCCACAGAAATTACTGTTACATGCCACAGGAGTGTGAGGCAGGGGCCAAAGAGTATCTTTGGTAGACATTGGTCAAACAAGTGGAAAGATTCTAGCACAGAACTATCCCAAAACAGAATTATGTTGCTTAGACTTAGCAAGGATTTCAGACAGCAAATGAATGCTAACAGAAATCATAAAAATATCTATTGTACAGAAACTGCATGGACAACCTCCACTTTTCATCAAGTAGTAAAACATGTACAAAAATGCACAAATTCAAACATCTATCATTCCTTACGAAGTTTTTAAGAAACATAATTTCTTTTGTCCACACTAAAACGGAAACACAAATAGGAAGCAGACTACTTATCATCTGTTTTTCTCACTTGCTCTTGTTAGCAAAACAAAACTGATCATACTGCACACAGAACTAGAAAATATTGTAAGCAAGTAAATCATATTGTAAAAGAAACTTGAATACATATAATCCATCTAGTTTATTCACAATTTGTTCCAAAGGTATTGTATCAACTCCCTTCTGCATTCCCCATCCAATGAATTCATTAGTGCAAAAATCCAAAAGTGATCATAATAATATGTATCTATTGTACAGAAACTGCATGGACAACCTCCACTTTTCATCAAGTAGTTAAACATGCACAAAAATACTGTGGGAAATTAACAGAAGATCATTGAGGAGGACTGTAAATGCACTCAAGTGACCCGCACGTGTGGTGCTGGCAAACACATACATCACACTAATTGTCATTTACCCTTATGTGCTCAAGAAGTAGAACATCTGCACTTAGATAATGTAGGCCTGTGATGGACTCAGGAGCGCCTTATCGAACATTCCCGAAATACCTGCCCTGCTGTTGAAGAAGATCAAAGCACAGCGAAAAACTATGCCTGCTTGAATCCTTGAAATACAGGCAAGAACAACAGGTCTGAGATCTCGCTGTCACTCCCTTGCTAACAAGGACTCTCTTGCTAAAAAGGACTCTCTCTCGATCTGCTGTGCCTGCACCCACCACTTGCCTGCCTCCGCCCAGGTGCTGCTTTGGAGATTCCCTGGTCCATGAGGTGTTGAGATTAAATTTGTTCTTTGCCTTTCATACGTGATTTTGTGGTTGTTCCAGCATCCTGCCTGCTTCGGCTCATACAAATACACAAACTCAAACATCTATCATTCCTTACAATGTTTTTAAGAAACATCATTTCCATTGTCCACATTAAGATGGAAACACAAATAGGAAGCAGATTATTTATCATATGTTTTTCTTACTTGCTCTTGTTAGCAAAACAAAACTGATCATACTGCACACGTAATGAAAATATCGTAAGCAAGTAAATCATATTGTAAAAAAAAACATGAATACATATAATCCATCTAGTTTATTCGCAATTTGTTCCAAAGATATTTTATCAGCTCCCCTCTACAGTCCCCATTTAATACATTCATTACATATGAATACAATCTGAAAATGAAGAGAATTATTTGGAATCTGACATTAAAATTCCTTGTAATACAGTCATTTTAAAAACTGTTCTCATAATGCTATGTAACACAATAATAAACACAGCAATTTGGTCTGCACTAGGCAATAAATACTGGTCGAGAAAATGCACCATTTGCTGGACACAAAGTATTTTGAAGCCAGCTTGTCACACAACTTACCAAAACCATAGTGAGCTGTAAAGGATACTTTCTTGTTCAAGAAGCGTATAACATTTAAAAAAAAAAAAAAAAAAACCAAACAAAAACCACCACTTTAATATTTGTTGACCTTGTAAAGCAGATTTGTTAAAACATGTCTGCTTTCTTGCCATTGAAAAATGAATGGGGACTCAAGACAACCTAAGGTGAAAGAGTCAGAGCTCATCAGAGATCCTGGAAATGCAGGATAAAACCAACAGCAAACCCCTCGTTGACTTCAATGGAGGTGGGACTTCTCCCTGATCTGAGTTTGCAGCTTAGGCACTGTGTAAGAAGACAACCTCAAGTATGTCACTTCATGTTGTTAAGCACCCCCCCATTCTATGTCCACACACTGCATCCCACCAGTTCAGGCTGCAATCTCACAGCTGGAAGGCTGCTGTCTGTCCTGCCACTATGTGACGTTGGAGCTCACCACAACATACATACTGCATGGGTACCCAGTGGTACTTGACAATTTGATGTTACAGTCATTGTCACCCAGTTTCCTAGTCTTTTCCTCCAGTTCTGCTAATGTTGTGTTTATGTAATGTGTTAAAGGATACCAGCATTTTTAAGACAAGATTATCCATTACTGTGTAAAACAGTAATCGATTACTATTCTTTGACATCACTTTCAAGTGTGTTAACGTTCTTAGGAAAAATACAGGAAAAGGATATATGTGCCCTGTAATTTGTCATCATGTGACGTTCAGAAAGGAAGGCTGCGAAACAGTGTTTGTTCATAACATGGGAGACTGTGGCTCAGGGGTGAGAAGAAATATGGGGGAAATGGAGATTGAAGCAGTTTCCCTTTCAGACCACAAGAGAATGAGATAGTGTGATTTATGATTTATAGCACCTCCCTTACGAAGAAAGGCTCAGAGTACTGGGGCTCTTTAGCCTGGAGAAGAGAAGACTGAGGGGAGGCCTTATCTACATTTACAAGTGCCTAAAGGGTGGGTTGAAGGATGATGGAGCTGGACTCTTTTCAGTGGTTTCCAGTGACAGGATGAGGGGCAATGGGCACAAGCTGGAACATAGGAAGTTCCATTCAAATATGAGGAAGAACTTCTTTACAGTGAGGGTGACAGAGCCCTGGAACAGGCTGCTCAGGGAGGTCGTGGAATCCCCTTCTCTGGAGATATTCAAGACCCACCTGGATGCAGTCCTGAGTGACATGCTCTGGGCAATCCTGCTTTAGTAGGGGAGTTGGACTAGATGATCTCTAGAGGTCCCTTCCAACTCTGACAATTCCGTGATTCTGTGATTATGCCTAAAATATCAAAACTGACCCTTCCACACCACAACCCACCATCCATAGTTTAAGTATGAGGAAAATCAGATTTTTCACTGAACAAGTAAAAAATGTGTGATGCAACCCTTGTAGCTTACTGGCTCACTAAGCTGTGATGTCCTCAAGGTGAAGGCTCTCTAAAGTAATGAAGGGGAAAATGAAGAGATCTTTACCTTCACACAGACACAACACCCTACTGTCACAGTTCTTCCCTCCATGAATGTCAGATCTGCCCCACACAAACTGAGAAAGCAAAACCCTGTGATCTTAGTTTTCCTATATGTTTTTAAATGCCCTGTTTTCAGTCTAAGTTGTACCAATGGCAAGCTGGAGTGTTATCAGCCCAGGCTGGTACTGTTCTCAGCCTAACCAGCCATGAATGTCTGACTATTTGTTCCTTACTGATATGCTATTATATTAGTATAATACAGGCCAACTTTTCTAATATTTACCTTGTTATCACCTATGTACATCTCTTGACTTCTTTGTTTGCCTTCCTCCTGGTAAATTTGTACAGCGTTTAGCCCTTCCCCTGTGAAAGCACACTGTACTCCAGAAGCAAGTGTGCAGAGTGCACAAGGACCTCAACGTGCCCCAGAGGAGCTCAACCAATTTCACCACGGGCCCCTCATCCTCCCCCCACAGGCCTAAGATAGCATTTTCCTCCTTCCCTAAGATTTTTAAGTCTCAGACATATTTAACCATGGGGATCTTTATCCACCACAATACTTCTAATAGCATTCCATGGGCACACATATGGTAGATGGCATAAAGCCCTCTGGGCTAACAGTGAAATACCATGGGAATGGAGAGGGATAAACCTGCTGTGTCTCAGCTGCACTATCTACAAGGAACGCTCCCTATCATGCACCACCCCACACCCAGCTTTCCCGTCAAAGGAACTAGTTGGTTCGTTCAAAAAAAAAAAAGAGCCTAAGAGTATATTTACATTACATTTATATTAGTTACCGAGGGACTGGGACCCAGTAAAGTAATGGATAACCAGGTTATCTGATGGACACTTGTTAAACAAAATGTATGGCTATAAGGAGGACATAATTGGTTCATGATTCATCATGACCATTTTTTCCAAGTCTTTTGAGACTCTGGCCTTCAGACCAGGAATCACAAAATTTCTCTGTCACCTTCAGCAGGTCAGCACTCTGATTCTGACATATTTTGGAGTAAACTGCAGTACCGTGTATGGCAGAGGTGAAGACGGAGAAGTATAGAGCTGTAATAGCTGCAGACAAAAACCAAAGCAACTAATTCTCAGATATATACGATTTAGAACATTGTGTAAAATTAAAGAATGCAAATTACTGCTAGTTCTGCACATTCATGTGGTAAAATGTGACTGGATTAGCTGCATTCATTCAATATGGTGAATCATCTAATCACAAGTTGAGAGAGGAAGTATTAAAAAAAAGCCCTAAATTCATACAGTCCTTGAGATCATTGGAATACATATTAGAGATGGATGATCCAATTCAGGAAATTTTTAAAAAAATATTTTCAGTTTGAAGATTAGCTGATGATCTGAAAAACTTATATTAAGACTCTAAAACATATTGTGAATTAACATTTCATTTCAACTGAGGGGTTGTACTATGCCTTGTTGGAATGTGACCATTTACTGGCAGGGGGATTGGCAAAAGAAAACTAACTCTTGTGACACATCCATTTTTGCTGCATCGGGGAAATCGGGCAACACAGCTGAGTGCCTGATTTTTGCTGCCGGTTAAAACTGACTTGTCTCATGCTTAGTGTTCATCAATTGCTAACAGAACTCCAGATACTTCCAAAAGAAATATTTGCTTTCTAAAAAAAGAATGAATGTTTATGTCAACTATTACTTTCTTCTTTGATGGTCTGATTCAACAGCTTCCATTGAGGAGGCAGCTTATTTTGATAAAGCACAATTCTGGGCCAATCTCCATGTGTTATTGGTCAAGAAAACTCATAAGCGTGTACCTCAGTGCTTCCTTTAAAGAATCCCTTTCTAAATGAGAGCCTCCAGGAACGAGGGAGCGGGGAGGTGCTGAACACTTCTGCAAACCCAACTGGCTGGGCATGGGCTCAGCAAAGTTCCAAAGCGCATGTACAGCTCAAAGCCTGTTCAGCAGTTGAATCCTATTCGCTGACAGACTTAAGCAGGCAGAAAAATGGTGGACTTGATTATATGTTAATGGTCAGGAGTATAATTAGGCGGCTTGCTGAATCGCAGACATAATCAGGTATAAAAATATGCTCCGGTCAATCCTGGCGGGGGTAAAGTGTTATTGGCATTTTGCCTTTGCCTTTTTTGCCTGGTCCAGAAACACCATGAAGAATCCTGCAGTCAGGTCACTCAGAGTTATTTCAACAGAGTATATTTTGGCTACAGATTAAGGCACATCCACACATTTAAGAAGTCACGTCCGCAGGAGACCTGGCCCTGTCCTTTGCATTCCCATGGGAAAAGTTCATGGCTCCCCCTGTCCTGTCCTCCCACAGAAATTTTACCCATATCTTTTCAAATTCAGTGCTGCAAGCACAGACATAGCACAGAGGAGAGACATGGCACAGGTCCCTCTGCAGTGGGGCAAAGACTATACTTCACGAAACATGGATGGACAATAGAGTAGCTATTCCTCTTCACCTTTCCTGTGTAACACAGTTTTGTGGGAACCAGGTGCTTTCAAAAAAAAAATCTGGTCTTACTTTTGCTTCTCAGTTCATAAGGAGAGACACCACACCTTGAAATGGAATAAACACTAATTTGCAACTAAAAAATATTTAACGTTCCCAGTTAAATTTATTCTAAGACAATTGTTTAGACACATGGGCAGCTGTGAATTTTCAGATGGACTCAATATATAAGGTGAATAAGAGTCTTGAAATGTCCACTGGTTATGGATTCTTAAAGCTGGTTTCCTATATATTTTTATTAGTACTGTCCCAGCTCCCTTCATGTCTACTACAAACTGTCAGATTTGGTGTTGCTGATAGTTTCTCTGATGTTCTGTCAAATTTCCATGCAAATAAATCTCATTTTGCTGATGTCTGTAAAGTTATGCTTTAGACCAGAGATCTCTCAGAGCTCTGTCTTCAATAAAAAGGGGTAGAAGTGGAACTACTAATTTAGTTTCTTTAAAAGGCATGTATTTTCATGCACATTAAATCCATCTGTTTCTGAAATGTATGCCTTTCTTCAGTGTGTAATTTGATAAAACCCAAAAGAAAGCCTTGGAGCTCCAAACTTGAAGCAGAAAGGGAGAGACAGTGAACAAGACCAAGAGCATAACATGCCTGGGAAAAAAAGGCCACTATATTTATAGTATGCAAAAACATTAATAAACCACTCAGAGGATCTTGACACAAAATCTCCATGCACTTTAAAACTTCTAGGAAAAAAGAAATTAATCCCACAGGTCTGTAGTCTGGACACTGTTGCTGCAATCAGAAGGAAGCATGGGTCTACATTAATGAAATATGTACACCCTTAACACTAAGGTTTAGGTCCTGTGTTTTAAGTATGACATATGTCCACACTGTGCTAAGGCTACTTGCAACATTTTTAAATTCATCTTTACTTCAGGGAGCTTATATTTCAACACAAGTCAAAAATATGATGCCTATTTCATTGTTAGAAAAGCTTTCAGATCTCAATTGCAGCATTACGCAAGCAGGGGCATCATCAATGTGACTACACTTAGCTCCCTACATCACTTCCATTCTTTTGAATGATCTGCCTTTTAACAAGTCTGTGTAAAATACTCAGGATCCTAATTAATTTGGGCAGGTTTGGTTTTTTTTTCTTTTAAAGCTTCAAACATCCCCACCCCAAAACTTTTCCACAGAGCACTGAAATCATTAACCGTGACCACAATGTGACTAGGCAGGATTGTGTTAAAGATCAACTGTTGCTATAAATTATTCCAAAGATGAAAACAACTGGAACCCAAAATGGTGATATCTAATTAAAATATAGAAGCCTGAACTTCACTTTAAAGATTGATCTGACTTCACAAACATTTCTTTTGCTGTTTTCAGCAGAAAATGGAGGATCTGTATATGAAATAGAAAATCTTCAAAGCACACCAAGCAGGAGCCTGTAATTGACAATTTATATTACTTGGAAGATGTGCTGTGGTTTCATAATATTTCTATTTATGGGACTACAATTAGGGCTAAATATAAAAGCTACAATATGATTTTTACAGCACACTTCTTCATAGCTGACTTCAATAAAAAAAAACAACTGCCTTTAGGTGTACTTGCTTCACGTGCATAGGAAAATAATTCCAGGGATGCCCTTAAGTTTCCTTCAAGTGGCTTGTTCACTCATAGGCAAAAACACGTGCTGGGAACCAAGATGAATCTAAGCACCTGGGATATGTATGATAGGACCTCACAGTGTAAGCCTTTGGCGTTCTGCTCTCTGCAGCCGCTGTTATGTTCAATTGTGCAGCTGGATGCTCATCTTTTTTTGTTACTTGCCCTTTCCTCAAGGAATGCATATTCTTGCTCTAGAGATCCTTTCTAAGCTTCTGCATCCCTTCTAGTAGCATAGAATTATAGAATCATAGCGTAGTTTGGGTTGGAAGTGGCCTTTAAAGGTCATCTAGTCCAACCTCCCCTGAAATGAGCCAGGACATCTTCAACTAGATCGGGTTGCTCAAAGCTCCATCCAACATGACCTTGAATGTTTCCAGGGATGGTGCAACTACCACCTCTCTGAGTAACCTGTCCAGTGTTTCCCACCCTCAGCATAAAAAATTTCTTTTTTATATCTAGCCTAAATCTACTCTCTTTTAGTTTAAAGCCATTGCCCCAGTCCTATTCCAGCAGGCCCTACTAAAAAGTCTGTCTCCATCCTCCCTATGGACCCCCCTTTAAGTACCAGAAGGCCACAATTAGGTCTCCTCAGAGCCTTCTCTTCCCCAGGCTGAACAACCCCAACTCTCTCAACCTGTCCTCATAGGAGAGGTGCTCCAGCGCTCAGATAATTTTTGTGCTCCAACAGGTTCATCTCTTTCCTGTGCTGAGGACCCCAGAGCTGGCACAGTACTCCACATGGGGTCTCACAAGAGCCGAAGGACGGAATCATCTCCCCCGACCTGCTAGCCATGCTTCTTTTGATGCAGCTTAGGATACAGCTGGCTTTCTGGGCTGGGAGAGCACACTACCAGCTCATGTCCAGCTTTTCATCCTCCAGTACCCCCAAATCCTTCTTGGCAGAGCTGCTCTCAACCCCTTCATCCACCAGCCTGTATTGATGCCAGGGGTTGCCCCAACTAAGGTGCAGGACCCTGCACTTGGCCTTGTTGTACCTCATGAGGTTCACACAAGCCCACTTCTTGAGCCTGTCCAGGTCCTTTGGATGGCTTCCCATCCCTCAGACATGCCAACCACACAACTCAGCTTGGTGTTATTTTCAGACTTGCTGAGGGTACACTCAATCCCACTGTTTATGTCACCGATGAAGATATGGAACAGTACTGGTCCCAGTATGGACCCCTGAGGGACACCACTTCTCACTGATCTTGATCTGAACGTTGAGCCATTGACTGTTACACTTCGGATGCAACCATCCAACAAAATCCTCATCCACTGAACAGTCCACTCATCAAATCAGGATCTCTTGAACTTAGAGAGAAGGATGTTGTAGGGGACCATGTCAAAGGCCTTACAGATGTCCGGGTAGACATCTGTAGCTCTTCCCTTGTCCACTGATTTAGTCACTCCATCATAGAAGGCCACAAGGTTGGTCAGGCAGAACTTGCCCTTGGTGAAGCCATGCTGGCTGTCTCAAATCACCTCCCTGTACTCCATGTACCATAGCCTAGCTTCTAGGAGGATCTGTTCCACAACCTTCCCAGGCAGAGAGTGAAGGCATCCCTCAGAAGGGATCCTCCCGCTTCCAGTGTCGCATATAAACTCCTGAGATCTCTTCTGCTGACATCTGGCTGCTCACAGGTCAGGTACATTGGCAGGAAAAACTTCCTGCAGAGAAACAAATTAAATTCAGTCCCTATAATTGCATCTTGAAAAGACTGGCATTGATTTGCTTTGGCATGAAATCCTTCTAACATCACTCTGATCACAGAGGAAAGTAAAAAAGGGAATTGTTAAATGTGCCCCACAAGAAGGATATAAATTTAAAGTTGTACCACCCTGACTTTATCAGTGAGGCTGGGAAAATAGGTAGGGACATTTTGCCTGAACAGCCATGTCAGAAAAAAATCCTTGGATACATGCCAATAAAAATGTGTCCTTCACAGATAAAGAAGTATTTTGCCTCCTAAATTTGGACTAACTATACAAACCCATGGTTTTATTTACCCCAGCTTTGTTTCATCCTCAGAGGTGGCTGGCATCTTTAACAATATCAGCAATCTTGGATAAGGGCAAGTCCTTGCTGTAAGATTCAGGTCTTTTGGGTTATGTCATTCACAGATGTTGTTTGCAGGGAGAGCAGAGCCTCTTTATAGCTCAGTGAAAAATGCCTCTCTCTTTAGGTTCTCTAAAGGCAGAAATTTTGATCTGGTCTTTTAAATGCAACAGGTGGCATTCCTGTGGGTGTTCACCTTTAGTCATTTTAACACATTTCACACACAATTTGCAATGCAATCTGACCCTTGTTGCAGCCTGGTGATATGGATGGAGCAAGGGAGTCCCACAACACCTCCATTGTTTCCATGACAACAGACTGGGTATCACAAACAGACAGGTCTGCAAAGTAACAAGTTTTGGTTTTCCAAGCAAGGTCTTCACATGCAGCAAGAAAGCTCACATCTGTCCCTAGCAAAGACTGTAGTAGAGGTAAATCACCCATTTCATAATTCTTTTAATGCTTACTGGATGGCTACAAAATAAAGATCCCATTTTACGTTGCATGTTTCCATTTCATTTGGAATTTCTTTTTAACCAACCACTCCCTGATGCCATCAGACTGGTCTCTGGAATAAGAGTGGAAGAGATTATTAAAAACTATTTTTCTCATGAAAACATGTCAGTTTCTGTCCTCCTTTTGCTGTCCAACTTCAGAAGAAAGGATGTGATGGATTTTCTCCAATGTTTGAATGTCAGAGTTGAGGGAAAAAACTCATACTGAAAGATAATGACACAGCCTTTATCTAAGTGAAAACTTCCTCCTTCCTTCCCTCCTTTCTGAACAAGACAGGCAAATGCACATGTAAACCGTATCTGCCAACATTATAATCCCACAGAATTTCCTACAATCAATTCATTTGGAAGATATCACTCTAACTGTCTTTCTTACGCTGAGATGGTTGGGTTGGCAAAAGATAATGGGAGAACATCGCTGGCTGGAAACCAGTCCAACCAAAATTTATTACATTGCCCCAAGCAAATGGAGTCAGGTAATTTTACAATTGGTTAGCAGCTGGCCCTCAACAGGGCATTTTTCCCCCAAAGCAAAGATAACTGACATCTCTTCCTCTTGCAGCTGGATTTAAAAGCTGGACCTCTGAAAGAGCCAACCCAAACATACAGTTAAAAGGCTCTAGAGTCTGCCTCACTCTTGGAAATCCCATTTGCAGACAGCAAAATTTTAGTCACATGAAAATAATGCTTACAATGCATGTATTGTAAAATATATCTGTTATCTTCAAGATTCCTCTAAAATTATTGTAGATCAATTGCTTGTATGATGTAAATTTATTATACACGCATTCCCAGCGTGCCTATAATAAAAAGTTAATTGCTTAACCCATGTGGAGAGAAGAATATCTCAAATGATGGCATTGTAAAATCTGCTCATGCAAGTATCTGAAGAGAAAAGCAACCCTTTACCAGTTGATTCTGCCATAAGATCAATTCCCATTAAAAAGCAGTGACCGCTGGATTTATAGGGGAAATTATTACCCAGCTTCCTCATTTGGAAACTAAATGGAAGTGGAGTCTTGTGAATAGAAGGTGATTGCCTGCATTAGTTGGATACACAGCAGCAGTGGGCTGTCCTTTGCTGTTCTACAGGGAGACAAGCAGGTTGGCTCCTTTTGGTACAACGCTCCTTCCACCACAAAGAGCATCAGACCAGCAACATGGGCATAACATGAAAGGGCAGTTCCTGTCCATGGGAACTGCACTTGGAGGAGCTTGCTGTCTTTCACTTTTGCATGAACAACGTCTTTATGATGACTCCTTTCACCTCACCACCTTTCACCATTTGCTGGACAGATGATCAACCAGAGTTTTCTTTTCTCCACTTAGCAGAGAGATTGCCATTTCAGACAAAAAATTTTGAGTCAGATAGTAAAATCCTTCCCCCAGGTATTGTGCCCGTCTTTGCACGTTCTCTAGTGTGAAGACCATCTTGATGGGCCTTCCTAAAGTATCCTAAAGCCTTTGATCTTCACTTCAGACTCTCACTGCTATGGTAACTCTGATTACATTGCCCTGATAAACAAGTCATTTATCCTTTTACTTTCATTACCAGCAGGGAAAAAAAAAAAAAGAAAAAAAAAGGCTTGACAAGTATTCTGTTTCATTCAGACTCTAATCAAAGTTGACTCTAGTTTTTAATATATGTAAATATACGGACACATTTGCTCGTCCTTCATATCTTTTCCTAACTCTGAAAGAAATTTTTTTTTCCAAGTGCAGAAAATAATTCAAACCTTATGATACCTTTTTTCTCTTTGCCAGAAATGTAAGACCCTCCAGACCCTTCAAGGAGAAAGAAAAAATAAAATAAAAATGAAGTATCAGACGAAAACTGAAACAGGCCATGGGTCCTCTATCTATATCCACTAAACATTTCTGATCATCCGAGGTTGCTGCTTTTAAACTTTCCCATCACGATCATTTTCTCTGTACACCCAAATTGGTTGCAAAGTTTTTCCACATCACTTTCATGATGTGAAAGCACACGGATGTGTTTTCTTAGAACTGCCTGCAAAGCTGAGTGCCAGGAAGTTACAACTCGAATGCTCCCTCTACACATATAAAATCTCTTTGGCAAACACATCTTACAAGGATAAGCAGATTCAAACATGGAACAGCCATCACTGTTAGTAGGGATGATTCCCAGGGAAAAGTTTCTTTCCACAATGCCACAAGCGTCTGCAACAAATGGGGCATGTGGGGAACCTCAACAGAAGAGAAAAATCTTTACATCATAGAAAACATCACCCCTGGGGCTGAAATATGGATATGGGAACCCTTTTCAAGTGAAGGATTTACAGCCCTATATTTATGAGAAAGTGTTACATTGCTTTGAAAGTATTCTGTCTTAAAAACTAACTAGGACAAATTCACGTTCGGCAGTGTTATTTGATCTTCCAACACTGCAGCAATAAAGTCTCATGAGCGTGCCATTTTGTACAGCTTTCTCAGTACTCACTTCCTCAGGAGCAGAGCACCCAGGCACGTCCATGTTCACACACTCACACAGATCCCACCTGCCAGCCTCTCTGGAATTCATTTTCCCTCTGAATGGATCCTTGCAGAGGGAATTGTAACATCTCCAAGGCAGGGACCATTTTTTAATCCGTGTTTCTACAGGTCCTGCCTAGTGTAATACAGATTTTCATTGTCAGCTAAGATTATGATTACATAATAAAAAAAATGTCCAGGACTTTGATCATAAAGAAGAGGCAACTTCCTTGAAAGGTAAATGGTAACATGCACAAAATGATAAAGGTTATGGATGTTGGAAAGGTGCACGTGTTGAAACATGGTCTTCTTCCCATCGTGACAAGTGCCCAATGTCCATCAAGTCCAGATAAAGATAATTGTTCCAAAGATAATCCATTGTTATTAGAACTGAAGAGTGTGCTTGTACTGGCTTTACAGGAATGCTGGGAGGATAACAACATGGAAAATCACACAGTGTTCAGATAGCACAATGAAGAGGCCCTTGGAGACGTGTCAGAAAGAGGGCATTCAGAATGCTGTACATCATGCATGAAATCAGAGGAGGAGCAGACTGCCCCAATGAATCAGAGAGGCTCCCCCTCCTCCCAAGGCTACACACTGCCAACCTGAACTGGAAAAGCTGGAAATGAAAACTGAATCCTCTCCCAAAAGGAGAAGAACCACAGAGTCATTTCTCCGACTGCAGCTCAACTCTCAGCACCTGCTGCCCTGCATAGATCTTGGCAGGCACTAGGGCAAAAGGAGAGAAAAATCAGAAACAAAAACCCCTTGGAACTGGTGAGACAATTAATCACAAAACACTTTCTCTGGTTCTTTGGTGCCATGTGTTCTCCCACCACCACCCTTTCCCCCTTGTAAAATAATTTAATTAAGAGCTGACAGGGGCTTCAGACTAAGCCAAGTCAAGCAAAGATGATACGGGCTCTGATTTAAACCTTGACTGGTTTACAGGAAACATTTAAAAAGATGAAAAAGGAAGAAGAGAAAAAAAAAAATAGAAGTCAATTCTGTGTAACAGCAGCAGAAGCCACCTGCCAAAAACTATGTCCCCCACCACTGCTGTAAAATTAAGGAACTGCCCCATCTCCTTCCCCTTCTCCCAAAACGTAGCATTTTCAGATCCAAATGATACCTTGAAATAAGGTCTCCACCACCAATGACAGGCCAAGACAACTTTCCTTTTATGGGAACATATGAGTCGCAGGTCCCCAAGAGTAATTTCTATGTTATGGACACCTGAGAGTGAACAACCAGGGTGAAGCAGAACAGAGACACGAAGTCTTCATTTGATGCTTACTGTGTACAGGACATATAAATGGAAACTAGTCTGCTTCCAAAACCGAATAGCAAAATCCTGAATGCTGCTGACCCACTTAATTTCTCCCCCTTCTTGTTGTCTCCCTTTCCTTTCTAGTCTTTCCTATCTCATCTGTTCAGGTGAAGCTCTACACAGAAAGGGTTTTCCTGTATCTTTACAATTCTAGCATGACATGGATTGACCTGTGGTTTGGCCTTCTCTTAGTTTAATGAGGAAAAAAGTTACACCAGTAGTAGAGTCAAAGTAGATCTTAGGGCTCTCGGGCATCCTTACTCATCCTTAAGTGCTCCTTTTCACTTAAGGAATCTACAAAATAAATTTGATCTCTTCTATTAATAGGTCTCCAAATTAATAGGTCTCAGGTCTACCTGAGGGACTCTGGTATTATTATTTCATATTATTTTTAATGCTTTGAAGGCATGAGTTCTATTCCATATGGACAGTTGTACAGAAGTTGTAATAAACTAAAACCTACACTTGGTGCAGAACAAGACAACAGGATTTGAAACGCAGCCATATTGTGACGAGACCAAGGCTATGCTGCTCTGCTTGTGAACACTCTTCTGAGCCAGCTGCAAACAATGGATGGACTAATCTGCATGGATTTCACAGCACACATTTCTTGAAAAAGCAGGGTTCTGAGACTTGATCACTTGTTTCAGATTTATCAGAGGGCAGCGTGACATTTCTAACACCTACAAAATATCTACCTGCAATTAACTGCTGATTTACAACCTCCTTCAAGAACCTATTACTTCCTGCTCTTGCCTATAGATTTCCCCCACCATCACCTTTCAACAAAACCTTTTATAATTTCTTTTGTAACATTTCATTTTGCTCATGTTGTACAACAATGTAGTTGCCAAGTCTCTAAGCAGTTTGGACTTTGGCTTTCCATAATGAAAGGAGAAAATATAAAAAGGCTGCACTTCTTTTTAAAGCCTCAAACAACAGGGGAGGGAGGTGGGGAGAGAGATACTTCATAAAGGAAAATATCATTACTGACACCTCTTATTTCTTGATGCAGAATCTAGGTCCTACAAACAGGTCCTCCCACAAAATATTGGCAAAATAAGGAAAACCCTCTGAACATTTCTTTTTCCTTATCCAGCACAAAGACATAAACTGAATAATACATTGGCTGCACATTCCAAATAGCCAGAAAACACAAGGCAGACACCGTCCTGACTCTTCATACCATAGTTGTACCTGACTGTCCAAACAGATGTCCAGGTCCCTGAGGCAGATTGTGTGAACGTGGTGCAAAAGTGTCCTTACTTTCCAAATAACATATTGATCGAGAAACAGCTGGCAGAACAAAGGATTCCTGCAAGACTTAGAAAGTCAGTGCAGGCCCATGGAACTGGTACATAATCATATAACCAAGAGGGGCTTTTCTTGCAGTGCTGAAGAAAGCACACCCACAGCAGTCAAAAACAATAAGACAAGAATTCATTTCTGGACCTGTGTTTGGTACCCAGCAAAGAGCTCCACAGCTGACCCGACCACAAGACATGACAGGAGATGTCAGGAGTCTTGCTCAATCAGAGAATCTCTATTTTGGCATGAATACATAGCTAAGCCCCCGCTGCGGGTGGTTCTGCATGCGCAAAGTCAAGCCAGGCAGGAATGTAAGAGTGATTCAATCTGCATTGTCGTGGTCTGGGCAGCAGGCCAGTTCTTCCTTTTCTGTATTCCACTTCATCAAGACAGGTCCAGCCCGCTATGTTATTTAAACACCAATGCCAGGGTGAAGCTGATGGAACATGCCAGTGTTTGTCTCTGGTGCTGCCAAGCTTTGCTCTGGGAGCCAAGCCTGCTGACAACAGGCCTCAGCAGCAGACCATGTCTCAGCCTTTTGGGACCTGAGCTCCCTCTGACATGGTAGGAGTGGGCCTGGAGTTCAGCAACCACAGGGTGGTTTGAGCCACCCGGGCCATCACAGGGCTTCTCCTAGAGCCCACCAGCAAAACTGGTCTCCACACCAATACTTGCATGCTTTTTATGGCCCTCCAGCATGGCCTGACATCACTCAACCACCACCATCTCACCAAGGTGAGCCATTAGTCCTGGAGCATGGAACACCTTCCTTGCAGGTGCAAGGATGGCAGTCTCCTGCTGCAAAGGTGCCACTCTGCTTGAAGTACCTTGGGTCTCACCTGGTTGTGACAGAGGGTCCTCATCCTGTACCACTACGTAGTGGAGCTTGAGCCATTTTGCCCCCTTCCTGCCTTTCAGAAGATCACTGACCTCCTTCAGGGTACCTCCACGGCCTGCACTACGGGGAAATGGCCACAGGTAGCACGGGGATTTTAGTATCACCATTCCAGATGTGTCATGTGTCATCAGCACAGCTTTAAAGAACAGTTAGATCTTCACTGCTGCTGTGCGTTCATTGTCTCTTCCGTAACCATTCTCAATGTGCATGGTGCCATGAATATAATCAAGTAACAGCCTTTCTGCACAGGTGTCATGGGATTCAACCATCCTTGAGGAAGAACTCACGGAAAGAACAGGCACAGAAAAAGTGACAGTAGCTCATGTGAATGGTGGTCTCTTGCTAGAACAACAGACAGATACTTCAACATAAAGAAATTCAAGCTGAAGGGATGAAACAAGACACATCTGAAGCAAAGCTGGGTGCATTTTGAGTTGTGTTCTTCCTCAGCAGCAAAGAGTCAGTATGAACATTTGTTTAAAGTCCTGATCAAGAACTGAGAAGTATTGTCCCTACAGATTCCACAAATGCTCACCAAATGAGGACTTTAGGAATTTAGTGGCCTTCCCTTCATAGTTCTAGGAAAAATTTATTTGGTATTTCTCTGTAACTCACTCTCCTGTCTCTTTCTGGATATTACTGGAAAATGAAGGAAAACAGTGCAAAGGAAAAAAAAAAGGAATTAAGGGGGCAGAGGAAAGAAATAATGACTTGTTTTAGGTTTTACCCAAACTAGTATGTTCACCTCTGAACTTTTGTTTTAAAAATTTGGAGGAGAGAAAGGATATAAAACTGATTCCCTATAAAAAAGAAGAAAAGTGAGATATATATATATATATATGCTGAATGTTTTTTTTTTTTTTTCTGTGGGAAATGGCTTTGGGATAGCAATTACCTTTTTATTAGACATTTTTAATGTATCTATTAAAAAAAGAAATCAGTGCTTTCAGTGACAGTAAGTGAAGGAAATCTGGAGTTTATCAGCACAGTGAAGACAGCTACAAGAAAAGAGTATTTATGGCAGATCAAGTATATGAAGAAATTAGGTGCCCAATATTCTTTGACCACTAACACTTTAAGACCCTTCGGAAAAACAGCCAAGCTGAAATACTCCTGGACATCCATCTAGAGGTGCATCTGCTGACATGCTTTCTTTCTTATGGCTTGTTTTACAAATTCACAAATTCTCATCTTCCCAGAATCATTGTATGTATTCCAGGATTCAGAAACAGTAATGTAAGAAGAAAATGTGAATAAAATAGGGCAGACTGAGGAATAGCCCTGGGATCCCAGAGCATCTTGGAGGAGAGCTGAAGAGGTTAAAGAAGGAGGAAAAGCTGATTAGAACTCTAGTAGAGACCGACTGGCTAGCTGGGGACATGCTTCTGTTAGTAGTAAGATCCCAAAACCTCAACAAAACTTGAGTAAGAAGCAGACAACTGGACATGTTCAAAGAGAAATGCTTATGTACTTTTCTCGCCACCTCCATTTCCATTATAAGCCCATCACCAAAATCAATTAAACTATTCAGGTCATTCTTTGATTTAGAGGATTTCTGTTTAATGGAGAACAGGGCTTCCGGAAAAGGATGCAGACCTGGGGGTGAGGAGGAAGGAGGAATAAAGAAATCTCTTCACCTCTTACAGTAGCAGCCACAGCCTAAATGGATGGAGGCAATAGAACTAGAAACAGCAATGGCTCTGCAGTCCTGTGTGAGGACCATTAGTGACACACAGCAGCCAGGCAGGCCACCCAGCTTCCACACAACGGTGTGTTAAGCGATGGGAAAGGAGTGGGGAGATGGAAGAAAAGGCAAGTACTTCATTAGAGTTATAAAATACATGAGATTCATAAAGCAGAGAAGAACTTGAGGGAAGGTCTCCAATGCTGTCACATCAGTGTACCTTTGCTGTGATCGGCCTTTTCTCTTTAGCCCAGACCTGCTTGCTGAAGTATATAAATGCATCTGCTTGGAATAAGAACACCATATTTGTAAATTATTTCCTCTGGCAAAAAGAACATTTTTTTTTTTTGGTTTTGTCTGCTTTTTACTGGGGGGGGAGGGGGGCGAGAAGAGAGTGGCAGAGCAAAGCTGAACAAAAGATAAGTAGGCATTTCTGTTTTACCTTCAGGCCTCCTTGTATTTGACTGAGCTTGTTCCAGTCCCTTTCAGCACGACTTTCATATTTATCAGTTCATTCAGCTATATCTAAACTCCTCTGAAAGAGTAAGGAAGCCAATGTGGTTTAAAAGAAAAATTAAGAACTAAAAAATTTGAAGTTGTTTCCAAGCAAAGCATGTAAAGCTGAAATTAATTGTGGCACTAACTGCAGAAATGCAGGTGAAAAAGGGGAGAAACCAGGCTGCTTATTAAATCCTCTTTTTCCATCATGAGGAACAAAAAGCTCAGCAGAGTTAATAAGTCCAACTGACAGCCAGGGTGTGGGAGGAGGGCTGAGAGCAGGGGAGAATGCTGCAGGGAGGTTAAATGAATGCTGTGCACCAGCATGAACTGCAGAAAAACTGGGGTGATGCCCACAGGAGAACCCCTTCTTTTGGGGAAAAGGAAAGAGTGAAAGAAAGCAACTCACCAGAGCATCTCTCCAAGACTGAATTTGCTCTGGAAGAAATCATAGTACAGGTTGACAAAATGAACAGTAATGAGTCAAGAAACCAGAGGGTATTCAGCAAGCAATCCAAAGGATGGAAGAGCTGAATTATTAACAGCATACGTAACATCTGACTTCAAACACCTTTGTACTGGAGGACTGAAGGATGACTTTTCTTCTAATTTTTTTTTTTCAAAGATTGCAGGAAACTACAGGCCTGCTAGTCTAACAATACCAAAAAGCAGAAAATGCAACGAAGTACAGAGCCAGAGGGCACTTGGATAAATAAAATCTAATTGAGAAGTGTTAGCATGGTTTCTGTAAAGAGCAGTCCCTTCTTGCAAGCCTCTTAGAGGTCTTTGAAGGCATGAACAAACATTCGCATGAGGGCCATCTACATGACATAGTCTACTTGGATTTCTTACAGCTTTTGACAAATCCCTTCACCTGAGGCCTCTAAGGACACTAAGCAGCCATGGTACAGCAGGGATAGTCTTGACACATATGAGTAGTTCATAAAAAGGAAACAGAAGATCTGGGGTAACGGTCAATTCCTGGAAAGGAAGAAGGTCACCCACCGACAGCTGTGCTCCGTGACCCATGCTTTTCCACATGTTCATAAGTGACCTGGAGGACAGGAGGTGAGCAAGCAGGTATAGTTTTCTTGGTGGTACAAAGTTTCTTGAGGCATTAAGGAAAATGGTGAAGAATTACAGTGAGGACTGAGTGCGATGATAGGTAGTTTCATGAAAATGTCATCTCGGTGTTTGCCAGCAGCCAAAAAAGCAAACCAAATGTTAAAAACTGCTAGGAAAGAAATGCAGAGCAAAACAGATGACATTGCTATGCTGCTGTCTAAATCTGTGGTTTGCCCGTACCTTAATACCATGTACATTTTGTAGCCGTGTTTAAACTTTGTTGGCTGGGCAACTGCAGTACTACCCTATACCCAGGCCTGCTGGAAATGTAAGCCTACAAGAAAATTTCCATTAAAAAGGTAAAGAAGTAACAATTAGCGCTTCCTAGTGTTGTATGCAAAGCATTTAGAACCAGAAATATTTCAATACCTGTTGTCGATTCTGGCCAACTGTCCAAAGATTTCAAGTTGTCAGAAACATAAAGAAAACAACTGTAACCCTTTTTATTTTTGTTTCTTTTCAAGTAGAAAATTGGGAGAGAGGAAAGGAAAACAAGGATGATTCTGAGAAAGCTTAAAATGTTTTCAGTATTTCTGTCCGATGGAAAAAATCTTTTGTCAGCTGGTTCTTTCTCAATAGCACTAACCCTATGCATTCTGAACGTAACTGCAAAATGCATATACTGTAGAATTAAGGTTTTGGAGAGAAGCTGGAAAAGCAGAGTCAGAAACAATGCCAAGCAAAGCAAACCAAATTTGTCACCAGCTTTCAGATATGCATTGCCAATCAGAATCTTCAGATACGACTGCAATGCAATCAATACATCATCAAAGCAATCAAAAAAAGCATTCTGATGACATATTAGTCTGTGGAATATCTCCTAAGGAGAAATAGTGTGAATTTTGTTGCTTTCACTGTATTTAGAAACGGATTGTGGAAACACTGGAGAACATAAGAGTCGTCCATCATTGTGTGACATTGTGCAGATGCCCTCAGGAACATAAAGATTTGTGAGCTGGCAGCCCCATTTGACAACATTTAATAGCAAATATTAGCAGTGATCAAGTTTTTGTCTTGTTTTCTAGCTACTAGAGGAAACCTGTAAGATAATATTAAAAAAAAATAGCTTAGCCACTACTAGTGGATAAAACCTGAAATTATTTTTTAATTTATCTAGTGGCGTATCATTTAAAAGATGGACGAGAAAGCAGTAAGTTAACTTTTTAACAGGATTTCACATGTGCAAAAAGCCATATCCTCCAGCGGAGGGTCTAATCTGCTTTAAATTCTGTATCCACCTTCTTGGAAGATGTGAGCTTGGATGGTTGTAAAAGACCACATAGGATCTTGTGTCACAAAGATTACGGATGCTTGACTCAATTTAGTGTACATGCATTTCAGTCAAAGAACTCATACTACTACTCATGAAAAAAAAATGTTAGGTCACTATTTTTTACGGTTCCAACATTCTAGATGTGGAAAAGTAAGACACCATTTCAAGAGGTATTGAGATACGTAATTTTCATTCTTTGGTTTGCGGTTAGAAAAACTATGCAGGGTCACTAACACAGCAATCTGTTATGGTGGCATATAGTAAATATACTGAATCATCAAAAGGCCCTTTTACAAACCCTTTAAAAAACTGTCTCTTTGGGAAGGTTGCACCAGCATCTCTGCTCAGTAAAATTTCTTGCTGAAGAACTTCATTTAGGATTGGGCAGTCTTTATTACCTTGTTGTACAGAATATCTCAGAGGAATTATTAATATCACCTCGATTTTTTCTCTAAGAGAGTCACAAGACTTTTTAGTCCTGTGGTTGACCTTAATCCTGCTTTTGCTGATGTCCTTCTACATCCTCTGGTCGGTCTATCCCATCCTGCAAGACCTGTCTTGCTTAAATAAATCCCAGTCAGCCACAACACACCCAAAAGCAACAGGAACAATTTTTTTCTCCAAGTCCTTACCCTCTTTATAACCAAGGTCATCAAAAGCTGTGGCTCTGTGGTTAGTTTCACTTACTCTCTCTTTCCTTCTCAGTCATCACAAAACCTAATTCAAAATGGGTTTTAGGTATCTGGCTTTCAGGTTTATTTATAGGCTTGTGTTTTAATTTAATTTAAACCCATTTCCAGGTGGACCAAGCACAAGATTTCTTGGTGCCTCCTCCCATACTGTCTCCATCTTTAAAGAATCACCTGGGTCTCACTTTTCCTGCTTTCACAACCTCAGCTGACAAAGCTTCTTGACTCTTAGGTTTGTGGCTGTCTTTGCATCCAAGGAATTTTGCAATCTTGAAGAAACAATTTCGTGCCATTTCATTATATGAAAACATAGTATCCACAATGATCCTGTTATGATGAGATTGCTGTTGCTTTCAGCTGCTTTACAAGCACAAAGCAGGCTTCAGCCCCAGTAAAACAAGAAGGTAAATGGTGCCTGATAGTGAATGCCCCATACCCAAAACCAAGAATACCTATTTTTCAGCAGCTCAGCTGTATGCCCAATTTCCAAAGGTTAAAGACCGTAAGCTCCAACCCAACCTTTCCCTTTCTTTCGGGCTGTCCTGACACTGCTTCTGTAGGTGTAGTCCCTTCACAGCCCACGCAGAACTGGTTTATTAAAAAAATAATAATAAATTTAAAAATCTTTGTAATGGATATTGTGGTTTTTTTCACCCACCCCTAGCCTTTCTCCAGAACTGAAGTGACTAAAGCAACAGGCATCTTGGGCATATTAGCCACCCTCCTTTGGACACGTGAGACCGCTGGAAACTCTGTGTCAGTTACCACGTCCAAGAGCGGATGCTATGCCAAGTCATTCATAAATGCCAGCGTTCTTGTCCCTATTTTAACTTTTTTTTTTTTTTTTCCCTCTCTCTCTTTTTTTTTCCCAAGCCTCTCACCAGCAGGGCTCTTCCTCGCCCTCCCTCCAGCTGACAGCAGTGAGCTCCAGAGATTCCCTGGCTGCCTTTCCCTCTCCTGCTGGCACCAGGCACAGGGAGCAGCTCCAGCCCTCCAGCTCCCGAGTGAGCCCCTGCGGTGCCGACAAGAGAAGAGGACAGAAACAGCCCAGCTAGCAAGGGAAATCCCCTCTCACCACCCACCGTGGCCAGCTTCAGCTGGCCTCAATTCTGAATGCTCCCTCCAACCCCCTGGCTCCATCCTCAGCCGCACCGACCTTTTTGACGGACTCAAAACCACACGATTTAAGTAGATAGATAGCCAGAGGGTGAGCTCCTGCTAGGCACCAGTTGGGTGCCTACCCACTAGCAGAATTGCCCACCAATCCCATGCATCTTGGACTAACGGGCAGTGCTGTGGAGGCACTGAGGCAGACCTAAGCAGGGTGGAACAGCCCACGGCTTCTGTTCTGGCACCAGCCTTGCCCCGCTGGACCAGTAGACCCACATGCCTACCTTTCCCTCGGCATACATTGAATGCAAATGTGTTTTCTTGCATTCATATTGAAAGCTGAGCTGCTTGAAGAAATTGAAAACACACAATGTTTTCACCTGTTTTCCACAAAAGAGGGCTGCTTTTGTCTAAGAAAGTAAACCAAATCTGGATTTTCTTCAGTACTTCAGTTTTAGTGGAAATAGCAGGGGTAAAAGTCAGCCTCACTCCAAAACTAGCACTTCCACCATGAACGCCCTCTAAAGCCAGCGAAGGCAGATTACACCACCAATCATCTCCTTTGATGCGGGGGGAAATATGGATTATTTGAAGAAGGGCTGGACTGCGCCCTGGGGAGCCAGAGAAGCAACATCAGGGAGTAACTGTCACCTGGGCCAGGTCAGGACCAGAGAGGACAACGTCACCTCCCTCTTTGCTGGAGAGGGAGGAGACTGCTAAGAAGCAACAGACATCATCACCAAGAGGTCGTTGTGGGAGTTGGTAGCTGATTGAAAGGAAAGGCTGTGGCTTGTTGAAATGAGAAGAAAAAGCCTCCCCACAGTGTTACAGGCAGTTGTTAAAAAGAAGGACTAACAGCTCCCGTGTCTGTGGAATGAATTGAGTGAAGCAGCTCATAGAGAAAATATACGCTTTGAAATCACTCCGTGCAAGGACAACTGATCTAGAGTATCAGAAATTTATCCTTCCATACAAGGATATGCCCCAAGAATTGAATCTGAAGTAAACAGCAGATAAGAAATTAAACCTGCTTCTCCCAAGCCCTTGCTATGCAGATCTTTCTCTTTTTTCTATGTTTCTTAGGTGCTCCCCAAATTCACTGCAAAATCTACATTGCCCTGGGACTTGAGAGGGTGCCTGATCTAATGACAGGAAGGAAAGTAAGAGCTCTGACACTTCTGCTGCTTCTATTCAGAGATACTGCTGCTTCACAAGGCAACAAACTTTTCCGTGATGCTAAACCAGATGGAGGCAAGCCTCTTGTTTTCATAAGGAGATTAAAACAACATTTCTATTTCTTGTTACTGCTGTAGTAGTGGTCCATTATCAAGCCTTCCCTCAGGATACCAGTGGGTATGAAATAGTCCCTTGTTTGGTCTCCAAGCCAGTGCCTTAATGTCTATGGCAGTCTGAAAGCAGCACAAATAATCCCATCCTGGCTTGGAAGGAAGAGAAAACTCGCATGCAACACTGAATGAACGTCCCAGAGAAGCAGTGACCAATGATTCACTTTCAGTAATGCTGACTCACTTCAAGGTACTTTCCATATACACACGCACACGCTGAGAGAGTGAGCGAAAATAAATGCCTGATCTCAAGAAAGTTCAAACTAAATATTGTTGTAACCTTTTACTTTACCCAAAGAGAAAAATCAGTCTTCTTTTTATGGAGAGAGACTGTTTGGCAGAGCAGCTGAAACCAGTTGTTTTTGTTTTTACAGGAGTTTCAAATCCAGAGATAACTGTTAAGGACAAGTTTTTAGGGTGTGTGGGGCAGGCCACAAAATTGCAAGTGCTTAAAGCCTGGAGTACGTAAACAAAGGCTTGTAAGTGCTGCGGGGTCTCGGCATGTATGTCTGTTTTGGGGAATGGGGCAAAGCTGAGCACAATGGCAATGACCGTCAGTAGCACTTGCAAACCTTTGTCATCCTGAGAATGTCAGAAGTATCCTGCTTGTGAGCCAGGAGCCCCCAGACCAGTTCTCCTCTCCTTGTCCTATAGAAATATATCACCAGTGAAATATCACCCCATCCATGAGGTGGCTGGGCTGTGGATGGGGCATATACTGGGCTGAAGGAGCAATAAGACCCTGCTCTGGAGCAGCAGTACTTCTGTTTCCCCTCTCTGGTGTCTACATCTGTCCTAGCAAGCTCTCTGCTTAGCTCCACTCTCCTGTTACTCATCCATATCTGCTGCAGACTTGTCATACTGACAGTTTCTACTGCTTTTTTTTTTTTTTCAAATCCTCTGCAGTTGCCCAGGCACATGCTGCTGTTTGGGTACACATCTCATGGTCACAGCAGCGACACGCTTCTGTGCTGCATGAAGTCTTACACTCCCAAGACACAGCACTTCTTGGAAACACTCTGCGGGCCTGAGAGATGTCTTTGGCCAACTCACTAGACCTCTGGGATCTCCATGCTGCTCCTGAACAGGTCTGAACAGTTGCTTTCTCTGCCATCACTGCCAAAGCCAGCAGGAAGCCATATGCTGTTCCCTTCAGCCCCCTGGCAGGATCAGGTTGCACACAGACTCAGTGCCACTGCTTTGTGGATTATCTTCACAGATGCTTTCATGGTTTTGGGGTAGGGTGGGGGTTGACGAGGTGGTGTTGCCTCTCTTTCCTGTGTTTCCTTAATCCCAAATTAATTTGTTGTGAGTTAAAACCCTAAGAAAGCAGCAGCATTGTCTCAGACCTGCCTAGTGTGGGCACTGAGCTGTGCTAAGTTGCTCTAAGGAAGGTGCTGGGAGGCTGATAGAATGGGGCAGGAGGCATGGCTTATGGCCAGGAAGGAATCTCGGTGTCAGGCAACTGCCATGAAGCTAAGCATCCTTTGCAGGGCTGATTTAGAAAGCAGACCTTCACACAGTGGTATCACTGCCCCTGCAGTGTCTTTCAGTGCCATAGTCCCTTCCCTGCATGCACATGCAGTGGATATAGCTGGCCAGAAACCACACTCCAGCCTGTGCACCTGCAGGGCAGCAGGGTATGTCCCAGCAGCCCTTAATTACCCCCACCAATGTTGGCCAAGAGGCTGCCATCGTGCTTGGAGCCCAGTGCAGGTACCGCCTGCCAAGGGGAAGGAGCAGAACACCTGCTTCAGTGCAGGAGCCAACAGGCTCTTCATTAATTAAATCAGATAGAAATAAATAATGCTGGTGATAATAAGAAAGAAAAAGTAAGCCCAGATTATTAATATCAAAACAGATTCAAACTGCTGATACACAAAACCTTTCCACTGAAAACTGCCCCCTCTCCCCTCCCTTTCCCTGATTTTGTTTTGAAATTTCTCATCGCCACGTGTTATTGAAATGGAAAGCTTTCCACCTCTGGCTCCTCAATGTATCCAAAATGGTTTTTCCCCTTTCTAAGCAAGAGAGAGTGTCAGCGCTCCTGCACTGCACAAGGGAAACTGAGGCACAGGAATTATGGAGGGCTGAGTGCCGCAGCTGTGGCAGCCTGGGGGCCGTGCTGCCCTCACCTATTTCAGCACAAAGTGGCATGGGCTGGCTGTCACCACCTCAGGGATTTCAGGCTGTCCACACAGCGATGGGATAGTCCCAATGTAAGGCATACAACAGTCACACTGACCTGCAGCAAAGGCTCCAGACGATGCTGGGTCACCCAGACCCTTGCTTGCCCACTCTCAAGCAAGCTGTCCCCGGCACCGCTCGGAGGTTCTGCCCAAACCTGTGCTCACCAGACTGTTGCTGTTACAGAAATAAAAGGTCTTAATGGCCCCAGATGCCTGTTTATCAGCAGGGCTGGGGAAGCAGGGGATTTGTGCACATGGGCAGCAGAAGTGGGAACCCAATTTGTGGAGCCAGAGGCAGAGGAGGGGAGTTTCCCCACCTGTTTCACTGGGGCTACAGTGTCCAGCAGCCATCCTGCTCCCCAGCCCAGTTCCCTACTTGCCAAGCTGGAAGCTCTCTAACCCACCAGCAGCCAGCAAAACCAACCAGGCATCCTTGGGCCAGCGATGTCTCCCCGTGACACTGCATTGACGGTCTTCCTGGATGGAGCCCAGAGGGAGATGGCAAGAGTCTGGGCTGGCCAGGGCTGGCTCCTGACCATTGCTGGTGCTGGCTGAGCAGGGCCTTTCTCATCCTGAGGAGGAGCAGCAGACGTGATACTCTAGCAGGGAACCTACCACACGGCAAGGATTTTGTCAGGGATTTCGCAGAGGCCCTGTTTGGAGAGAACATGATGTGCCTGACCTCCCCGCAGTTCATTTGGCTCACGAGACACCTTCTTGTGCTGGATTGTGCTTCTCCTCCCCTCCACTCCGTGCCTTTGGCCTTTTCTGTGAAGAGAGACAGCAATTCTACTGGTTCCCCCTCCTGAGAAGTGATGGCGTGTGCTCGCAGGAGAGGAGAGGACGCGAGGGAAGGTGCTCGCTCTCACTTCTGACAGCGCGGCAGGGCCGTGCAGCTCCGCACACCCGGCATCCCCGCAGGACGGTGTTCTGCAGTGTGCTGTTCCAGTGTCGGAGCCAACTGCAGCTACAGAGAAATAAAAACTCATATATGCATAATCTTCGCAGGCGCCATCAACGGTATGAGGCAAAACAGCTTTGAAAACACTTACTCATGTTCCAGCCACTCCCAATACTGGAAACTTCATCAATGATAAATCATATCTTTCAATTAACCTTGATTTTTTTTTTTTTCTTCAGTGCAAAGCTAGCCAAAAATGTATCGTGTTACAAACGTCTATGTATTTTTGCCATCTATTTGTCCTTCTGCTGGTTTTTTTCCTTAGGTACTTAGCCCACTTATTTGAAAGACTTGAGGAAGAGCTTCCCAGGGAATTCAGCATCAAAGGCTGCAACAAAGGCAGCTTGTGCCAGGGCAGAGGGTTACATCAATGTAATGTCTTGTCAATATCTGTACTACTGAGAATTTAAGTTTCCAACTGTTTTCATTTTGAGTGACTGCTGCTCACACCACTCAGTATCAGCAGAGGGGTAAGAAAGGCAAGTTCTCACTTAACCATTGAGCTGAGAAGTGAAAGAGATCAGTTTAGCGCACAGCCTCCTCTCCCAGAAGACTCTGCCATAATACTTACCGTCTCATTTAGACTCAGAAATCACTTGGACACCAACCTGCATTTCTGTAACTGGAAATACTGATTTTCAAATTACGTGTGTACGCGCAGAGGCTGGAGACTACAAACTAGAAACAGCAAGGTACTTTTCAGCACAGTGGGACTTTCCCGGATTTGAAAAATCTTTAAAACTATCCCTCTGGTTTTAGATCCTTAGTACCTCATATGTGTCACATACCCAAATGACTCCCTAATCCTCCTCAGTATAGGTTGTTTAGGCAATTCTTTCAACATTTATCTCTTTAGTCTAAATTTCCAAAGACATTTGAGCTCCAACACTAATACTGAATAGGTTTTTAAATACCGGTGAACATCTGTTCTTTGGTGTCCCTCACATACAACAGGCTTAACAATGGCTCCATGTCTTCTCTAGATGCTTCCTCTACAAATCATATGCTATAGTCTTGATTGGGACCCTCACATAGATACATTATCTGTCTCTTTTGGGAAGTCTGTCTCTTTTATGGTGACACCCAAGGCTCAGAATGTTTTTGTCCATGCAGGGACACTTGTTTATCCCAAAAGCCTGAGGAGAGGTTTGGTGATGTAGAGCATTTCCCAGAGGAGAAAGGGAAGGAAGGGAGCAATGTACTAACTCAACTAACTAACCCTAAGGCAAGGTACTGCTGGCTCCCCGTTCTTTTGTTGCATCTCCAGGCAATGAGGCTCCATAAGAGAATGCATCTTTCCCTTTTTAGTTGTGTCCTTCACTTTTCCAGTGTCCTCTAGGACTGCACGAGTGGTAATAGCTTGTTTGTTCACGGTGGTTTTATGAATCAGCCTGCATTTACTGGCTCAACATACACAAAGTCTGACATTTCACTAACTACACAGGAATCCCTATTATGCAGCAGCTTGGACTTTGCTAAAGAGCAAACAGATTCAAAATGCCCTGAATTACATATGTGGATCATTAGAATTAAAATTAGATCTAGAATTAGAATCAGTAGGGTGGCGAAGAGAAAACAAGGAGGGAATCCTTTGAGATAGTAATGGAGTGCATCAGGCAAAGGATCCCTCAAGTTTCATTTGAGCAGGTCTTATTAGGAGCAGTTGCAATTGGGAATCACTGACCGGGGAGGCAGGGAGATGGTCAGGTTTGATTTGCTGCCTGTTTGCAGTAGCTCTGACAGTAACCCACTGGAGTCTTGCAAGGGGTCATCAGGAAGAGACCGGTCTGACTCCACATCTATGCCTCACACATTGTCACTTAAAGAACATCTGAACCCTACCTAGCCTGCTGTTTCCAGCAACACACCATTCATGCTAGAAAGGCAATAGTGTCCATGAGTGTCCAGGAAGTGGGAAAAGATCATCTTTGAGATTGTTTTTTTCTCATTCAGACTTACTTCTTGATAGGGAGCATAGGAAAATGTGGACAAAGCTGGGAGTAGTGCCATTTGCTTTCCACAGTCACTGAAATGAGCAAAATTAAACTTGCAATAAAGATAGTCTTCTTACTATTCACATCAGAAATGCCTTCTTTTTTTTTTTCTCTGGGAAAATGCCATCCTTTCACTGGACCACTTTAACACTAACAAGAGACAATCCACCTCTTCCATCCCACTGAGATTTTAAGCACTTTCACTAGACTGATCCATGAAACTGGCGTGACTGGACCTCCCCCCAGCTTTCGCACAAGCTATTTGTAGAACTGATTCCAGTAGCAAAAGAATTTCTGTAGAAATGTGGCTGCTTGCACTTGCTCTAGAAAAAAAAAAAAAAATTGCTTTTTCATCAGACTGTTGGCTGCAAAGAATCCGGCCTGTTCAAGTGCAAAGTTTGTGCCTTAAATTTCGGTACTGCTGCTAACAGGCTATTGCAACAGCTGATGAATGGGCCCTCAGCCTCAAAGCACCTTTCTCAGGCAACAAGGGCTGGCCATACTGACCATGTTGAGCTACATCATGTAAACTTCATATGGCGAAGAACTGCAGATGGTTGGACTCGATGATCTGAAAGGTCCCTTCCAACCTAGACGATTCTATGATTCTGTGTACCTCTGAAAGCCAAGGGGCCAGAAGCAAGCTGGGAGTCATTGCCTGATAGCACATTACAACAGGCTTCTGAGGGGAATGAGGGAGAGGGGCTGGGTTGGTTGGACAGGCACTTGTGCCCCAGGGTGACTCAGCAGTGTCAATGTCTTGTGCCCCTGCTGACTCAGTTCCTTTCAGAGTTTACAATGCAGATCACCCAGCAGCCCTCACATCAGCTGTGGTCAGCTGAAATAACTCCAGCCTGAGCTCCATGTCCATGCTCATGTGATGATTTCTGCCACAGCACAGCTGCACCTCTACAGTCTCTGCTGGCTTCCAGCATGTCCACTGTTCAATTGGCATTTTGGCATCCTTTCCTACAGGGTACATATTTGGGCAGTGATAGACCTCCTTTGGAAATAACTGAATAAGAGCCCTTGGTGAAATGCTACACTCTGATAAGTTGAATACAACTTTCCATGACTTCAGAGACAGCTGTGTCACTATAAAGAACAGAATTTGGGTTTAAGCTTTCTAATCCCCCTACAAAGCCAATATTTGAAGTAAAAAGTAGGCTGGAAAGCAAGGAAAGTGCTTTCAACAACTTCACTAGCTGTTGAATGAGTTGCTCTACCCTTCAACTGTTGAAGGGAAAGCACTGATCTCAAAAGAACAGTCCAGCTCTATTCCACAGATGAATCTCTAGTAATGTATAGAAGACACAAATAGTCCTAACCCATAGTCCTCTGCACTGAAGGAGTTTTCCCCAACCCCAAATTCCCTATAGCCTATGCTAAACTATGTGAATGAGAGTTGCCCCAAGCTAGAAGTTACCCCATGTCATCAAGAAGCCCATTAGCATGACCTACACAGCTCTTCTGCAGAACTGAAAGGTTGTCTCATTGCTTAGGGACAGCTGAAAAAAGTGTCAGATAACATTCCAGACCAAAGACTCTGAAAGAAGTTTCAGAACAATGCCATGCCAAAGCTCTTGTGTGGGATTACTAATGCTTTCAGTAGCCTAACTTTAGCTCCTAAACTGATTGCTTAAGAAATGCAGCAGAGACCTCAGCCATTAGGGAGCCCAGTCCCAACAGGTAATTTCTGTGTGTCCCCCATGGAAGTCAGCATTTGACTGTTAAGATTTTGCTTTGCCCTTTCTTTTTCACCTCCAATGCTTACCGCTCCAGAGTGTTTGTTGCTGACTTTTCAAAGCAGGAGGCATTCAACTTGACTCTGAGGACACCAGGTGTATTGGCTTTATGAGTTTATTCATCTTAGTTTCTTCTCCTGTGCTGTTGAGGTGGGTGAGTGAGAGAGCATCTGGCAGCCAGCCAAGGTTAACCCACCACATCATGGTTGGTAATTCCCATGCTGGCAAAGGGAATGGTTCCTCCATACTGACATAGAGAGGTGGAATGGAGGTAGTTAAAATTTTGCTTGGGTTTTTACCTAGCTTTTGTTTGTTTGTTTGTTTGTTTGTTTTTTCCCATGTTTCATGCACTGGTAATGCTTTCTTCTTTGCATGTACAAGTATTTTTATTGTCACTGACTGGACTAATATTCAAAGAAAATTATTATTTGATGAACAATAAATGTCAGCTTCTTAAATGCTTCAGTGATAAGCATGCAGTTTTTCCTTTTCTCCTTTGGGTGCTGGCAAAATAGGAAATGCCAAGGCAGATTTGACATTTTTCCCAAAAGAGATATTCACTCTGGTTTTGTTAAGAATGCTCAGATCCAATCATTCATCTTTTCTTTAAAGAAAGAGTTATGAATTGCATATCAGCCATGAGCTACACATGTGCTGTAGTAAATACAAATATATTATCCAGCTTTTGAATGCGAAATTACTATTTATGTCATCCAATTCATTCCTGCAGAATGGCCTAGGCACTTGACTAACCACTTGCATATAAAAAAGTGTATTTTTGCTTGAGCAATTGAGAGCTTATATTTTAAAAGTAACACAGCCCTCCAAATGCATTTTAACTACATGTCCTAAACTCTAGAATTATTATTGTTCAGATTGCAGAAACTGAATGCTGTACTCCCCGTTTAAACAAAACTTCACTGGAGTTTGAGCACTGAATGTCTCTCAGCCAATTTTTTTCCTCAAGTCAGTAAGATGTATTATTTATTTTAAGACAGGCCTGTGCCTACATAGAGGTTACAGATGGCTGTAAAGAAAAATTTCTGTTTCCCTGGATTTCCAGTGATTTTTCCAAAATCTTTTCCCAAATTAGGATATTAACACCTGTCTCAGTCATAGTTTTTGAAAAATGAAATTTTAGAGATGTTCAGCAGATTTTTAGCAGTTCTAACCTTTTCAAACAGAAACTTTCTATCAGATTTTAAAGAAACTGGCACATTCTTGCAAGACACTGACTTCACTTTAATCAATGTCTTCCTACAGAGTATCTTGTAGGAAAATATTTTTACCTCAGGGCTCAGTGGTGCTCCTTCTCCCTGCTGAGGGGTGAAAATTCCTTCCCCTCACATTCAGTGGGTCACAATTAGTAAACCCTTTAACGTTATCCAATAGTAACTATAACTTTTAAAAAGCTACGCATTTGCATGAAGTCAAGCACCAGGGTGAAAACTCTCTACCCTGCTTACAAAAGAACGTGAAAGGTTCCTGGATATATTTTGTTTCCATTGGCATAGACATCAATTTGGCTTAGAGGCTGCCTGCTTAAGATGGGTCTATAGTGGCTTTGCAGCAGGAGTGTGAGGTGAGGCAGCCAAAGAGCACAGGTACAGTTGGCTGTACCTTCTACAGGCTGACAAAACCAGGGCTGTAGAGATGGTCAGAGCAGCAGTGCCTGCCAGCCCAAATCTTTAAGGGCAGATCTGAACTGCAATCGAGCCTGTTGTCAATCCCTCCAAAGGCAGAGATGTTGCAACCGGTGGGAGGGGGAGATGGCGGAGAGCTTGGCAAGACTTCAACCTGCTATTAGTCCTGTTAAGGACAAAGAGTTTCCACAGCCTAGTGGTTTTCTCAAGTGTCAGGCTAGGTTTTCTTATTAAAAAGCCATCTCCCGACCTAAGTGTCTTTCTTGGGAATGCAGGTTCAACAGTTAGATCCAGCCTGAGCTGATAGCTTCATGCTATCCCAACTTGATGACTTCCATCTGAAGGTTTGATCCTACAGTTATGAAGGTCTCTTTAATTAGACAATCTTCATTTAATTAACTCTGCTTTCAGAATATAAGAGCTTAACAGCAGGGACTGATTATTCTTTTCAGTGCAATGTAGATATTTTTTTTTTATGATCCAGTTGGGAAATACTTTTGGGAAACACTTGTTCAAAACAAAACAAGACCAAAAAAAGCATTTTTCTAAGCCAAGAAATAATACTCCTAAAGAAATATTTTGGCTAGAAAAGGTTGTTCTGGGGTGGTACTAATGATGTACCTTTCTTGCTGCTCTAAATTCAGGGTGATGAGAAGTGCAGCAAACTGGAATCATCATACACCATGGGTGATTCGAACATGCGCACAACACGGGGCTATCTGCACACACACCCAGTTATTCTTCCCATCTGTGCTTCCCTTCTCCATCAGCCAGACCCCAAGCCCCTTCAAAACTGATGGCAAACTTTCCGTTGACACACACAGGCTGCAGACCGGATCCTGCAGGCTCGCTGCGTATGTCCGTTCAACACATTGAACTGAAAAAACAGGCAGAGCCAGGAGGGTGTAGACGGCAAATCCCCCAGACTTGTGCTGCTAATTTGAGACATAGGGGGTTTTTTATTTAAAAAAAAAAATAAAAAAAAGAAAAGAAAAAGGAAAAAAAAAGGAGTTGCCAAGATCTGACAGAGGAAGGGCTGCAATGTGTGAGAATTTGGTTAAAAGGGGATATTAAATTTTATCATAGCAAGGCAGCACAATTAATGTAAAATCATCCTAGGGGAAGGCATGACATTAAGCTCTAATTTGATCATTAACCCTTAGGACAGTAATATAAGTAGTATTAGCAGATCACATTTTGGCTCCAATATCTAAGGCATCTAAGGCTTTCTAATAAAGCTCTTCACTCAGGCATGCTGAAAATAAAACACCTATTTTCTTATGAGAGGCTCTGGGAGACAAGGTGACTCTTCAAAGACACCAGAAAAATATATGTCAAGTGTTCAGAAATGCTGCACTGCCCAATTCTGAGAATGTTCTCACTCCTGAGCCTCTGCAGATCCCAGGGCAGGGCTGGTTCTGTGTTTGGTGAGAGCCTGCAACGCTGCCGGTGGGAAGGCTTCCCCTTGGCATCACCAAGCTCAGGGGTGACTCTGGGGAGAGGTCTGGAGAGCTGCAGGAAAGCAGGAGCAGCCAGGGCGGGAAGAATTGTGTGGGTTTTCCTATGGGATGGAACTGGTGTTCCCCACCCCCTCCATGCACTTGCCAGCAGCTCTTTCTGGTACTGGGCCAGAAAGGAGCGCCCTTCAGCTGGGGGGATGCGAGGGGAAGGAGGCAGACCAAGCACAGCGAGGATGGTCTCAGCCACCGCCAGCTGGACTGCAAGACAGTGGAGACCCATGGGAGCCCCTCAGCCACCCCAGATTTTATGTGGTTTGCTCCAGTTGCAAAGCATGGTTTATCAGGCCCTAGCCAGGAGAGGGAGGGCAGGTGGGAAATTCACCATTCATAGGACCTGACTCCGAGCTTACATCAATATCAGCACGTCAGCTTCTCATCCTACAGTCCCTCTGGCTTGTGGGGAAGGATTCTCACTCAAGGCTTTACGAAGCTGAGTCCTGTTATTTTGAAGGCAGCCTCCATCAAGTTTCAGCTCTACAGCTCTACAGGTAGACACACATGGCCCCACGTGTTGCTGGTGGAACAAGGTCCATCCTCTAGTCTTGCACACAGGAAATGAGACCTTGCCATCACCAAGCAGCAGCCTGCAGCAGTCTGGATGCTGGCCCTCACCATATGCAAGCATAACCCACAGGGCCCTCTGCCCACCTCCAAGTACGAGAGGCATTTTGCAGGCTTCTTGATTGCAGCTCCTTCTTTGAGTGGGTCTCAGTCAACGTGAGCAGTGGCTGTGCAACCTGGCCCAAAGGCAAAAACTGTCCAGGAGATTTAATTTTTGAATCTTACCCTTTGGAGTCTTCTGTTTTTCAGTGTACGTGTTTCATTATGTTATATAGTGCCTTGGCTCTGGGGGAGCTGCATGAATAAAAGTACTGTTATATTGTTTTATTATGGGTTCTGCTTTCCAGCAATGCTCCAATTGATGAAACTTTTCCCTGATAGTATGGGTGCCTGATAGTATTGTGATAGCCAGGACTAAGAAGAGAATGGGACTGCACTATACTACACAGTGAAAACCTGGCAGCTATTGCCATTGGATTTTGTGGAGCCAAGATTTTGTCCTATAAATCTCAGGAACGTCTCTGACTGTTAAGAGCAGCAGCACACAGCAAGAAGTCTATGTGAGACAGTCTGTCAGGTGCAGTAAACCTGGACGAAACATGAGTGTTTCAATGAATGAGTGTGTCAAATAGCATGCATAGCTCTGTGTCCTTGCTTGGATGGCGTGGAGTGAAAAAAGCAGGCTGCATTAACAGATGCCATGAAGGAGGTGGTTGTAGACCCTCTGCTACTGAGTGGCAGCATGAGGCTGCACAGTTCACTCCTGCTGCTTCTTCAGTCACAGTCTTTATCTTGTCCCTCACATTGGATGTCCTAATGAAGACTCCGCAGTACTGCGTGTTTTGACTGCATGCTGTGCATTTGCTTAGGATGATGAAAAACACAAGTCCTACGTTTCTCACACTGGGCACCTAAAGCTCGGGTGTGCTTTTTGTCTGGTGTCCTCACTTGTAGCGGGGCGCAGAGCCAATGTGACATTCTCAGATGCTAAAATGAATCATGGGCAGCTGGAAGTGGAGGAAACTTACTCTGCTGTCTCTGGATGGGGTTTGTGTGCTATAAATACAGCACAAGGGGTGTTTCTCCTCTGTAAATAGGAGAAAACGTTGGTTAACATCTCATTAAATGAGGACAGATGGTCCCATGTACAAAATCAGCTAAGATTCCCACAGAAAATGGCATACAAACTTGCAATTAAAACTGTGATGTAATGAAGATATGATGTTGGATTATGGTTGGCCCAAACTACAGACAGGGGCTCATCAGCCAGTTAATACCAGGCCTTTTTGCTACCCTTCCCACCAGGCCAAGTGGATCAGGATTCAGCACGGCCACCCAACTGAACTTTTATTGGGGCAGCTGGTACTTGTGAAATGATGTGCATGACTGCTGAGTGTTTCAAACCCAGCTGCAGGAAGTCAAGCCATAAACAACCTGCCAACAGAGCACTGGGAGGTAAAAATAACCCACCACTACCTGCCCAGGAGTTGTGACCCAAATCGGGGAGCCCCAAGGCTGAGTCTGCTGTGCTGCTGTTGGGGCCACTGCTGGGCTGCTTCCTATCTTCAGCTTCCCAGCCCAGGGCCCTTTTGAAGGAGTGGACTTTTCTCCATATATGCATTCACAGAGACAGTGGTTACAGGAGATAACAGATGCCTTCAACCCCATGAGGGAAGCACTGGGTGACTTCCACCCACACTCAAAGGTGTGAGAGAGGGGAGCAGGCTCAAGGGGGCCAAACTTCATCAGCATCACGCTGGTTGGCTTCCCCGGCCCATACCAACAAGTGTATACCAAGAAAGGTCTTCTATGTAGCAGGGGGAAGGATTTGTCATCGCATGGAGACTAAGCCTGAGCATTTGTTCTTTATCTCAACCTTGAAGGTGCTGGGCTTCAGGGCAAGTCAGAGGATCACAACAGCCCCTGTTGTTGAAAGGTAAGGCCCTGCAGCATGATGTTTTCCTCTCCTCAAATCTTTCCCTCTGGTGAGAGTGTGGTCAAGGTTTGGATTGAGAGTGCTTCTCCTTTTGTGATCGGTTCTCATTATGTGGCCTCCAGTGCTCTTTTATGATGTTCTTCTCCTCTATTCTTCTCTGCACTTTGAAGTGCTCTTGCATGAAACAGCATGACATAAAATAAAATGACACTCGTTATTAACACAAATGATACATTTGGTTTCAATTATCTCCCCTCTCTCCAGTTGTGAGGAGTGAGAAATCACTCATAAACGCAGGCAGCGTTTTAAGAAATTGCAGACTTTAGAGAGTAAGGGAAAGGAAGAAAAACACACCCTGAGATATTGAGCTTTTCACAGTGCACAAAATGATAAGAGAGAAAAAGAGCCTTGCCTGGGGTGCTTCCAACATGCATGGGCAGAGCTGTATGGGTTGAAAATAAGAACAAAATTAACCACCAAAGCAGACCTTTCAATTAAGCCCTAAACTGAGAATTGGCTCTGCCACTGACCTAGGAGTGACCTTTGGAAAGTCACTTTGCCTCTTTGCATTTCTGGTTTCCCACAGCTGTGTTTTTGTCCATTTGGCCTGTCAACAGAGGAACTGAAGGAGGAAAAGGTCTCTTTGGTCAAGGCTTTTTTCCTGACATATCTCTATACTGCTCCCAGCTTCAGGAGGATATTTCTAGGCAGAATTTCTCTAACTCTTCTCCACAGTAAGGAAGAAGAGCCCATTTGAAAAAAAATATTCTTCATCTCTCCCAATTCTGATAGTTTTACTATCATTTTGTCCCCTCTTCCATTCCACCAGATAATGCTTAACCTTTAGAAATAGCGTACATGGCCTCTTGAACTGAGAGCAATAAAACGGCTTAACAGAAATGTATCCAACCTCAGGGTAGCACAAGCCTATTATCCCAGCCTATTCCATAAAACAGCTGACTTGACAGCCCATGTCAGTATGGAATGCAGCTAGCTCTGGGTTTTTTCATCTCTGCTTAAGAATGATCCCGTTGAACCTAAGCTATGACGCACTACAACTGGCATTCCTAGGGCTTACACACATCTTGAAAGGACGACTGTAGCAAAACTCTCTCCAGGGACTGCAGCACTGGCCACAGGACTCAGTAGAAAGATGCCCTTCTTGCCTTTCACTTGAAATAGTTTCAGTGCACACCAAAACTCTCACTGAGAAACTGTAGGATCAGGGTTAGATGTGGCTGGACTGAGCAGTCTGCTATACACAGGCTGCACCAGTGAGAAAAGGGTTGGCTAAGTGTCTGCTTTTTGGTCCTTGAGAGATCCCTTGTCTCTCCTGAGGTACTGCACAGCTGCTGTTTAGAAGTGTATAGCACCACAACACATGGATGTAAGGAAGGGAGGGAAGCAAAATAGCATGTGCAGTAGAGGAAACTTTAAGTAAGCTAAAGACTATTACTCATATGAGAGCCAGAACCTCCACCCAAGCTCTCCTAGTTTTCTCCAGCAGTGCAAAATGGACAAAAAAAAAAAAAAATAGTGCTTTTCCCTGAAAGAGTCCTTAATGGAATTGCCCTGTAGAAGGAGATTGTATAGGCACTTGTGGAACAGCTGTTTCTTTTTCCTTTCTAAGAGGCATTTATTGTAAGAAAATCAAGAAAGCAGGTAATTCTATGGGAAAAGAAAACATTTCTTTTCAGCTTTTTCAGATTTCTGGCCCTCATTTTGTATGTGATCATCAGAGGGCCTTTTTCTTCTGCAACGTAATTGCAGCAACAGTCCCACGGAGCAGTGAAGAGCAGAGCTGGATGCCTTGAGGGGGAAATGCATTTGTTGCTCTTACCTTTGGTGTCAGCTTGCAGTGCCGAAAAGTAGATAAAGCCTGGGGTGGAGGGGACACATTTGTTTCACCTTGTTCATCTCTCCAGCAGGAGATACTGTGACATTCTCACTATCAGTTTCCTAGAAGTGGTATAACACAGGAGCAGCGGGACTTCAGTCTTTGGCTAAAATCCCTGGAAGGAGATATCTCTGCCCTCACACTTCAAGAATTTGGAGCTCTGCTTCAGATGTATCTTAAGCGCCCTTGGGAGCTGGGGGCTAGGAATACGAACATCTTTAGAGGAGGGGAGTAGCTATTAAACAATACACACAGAAGAGAGGTTTGCATGTTCATCCGTCTTGTGACCAACATGGTCTTACGCCAGAGTCGGGTGATGAGGAAAATCGGGCACAGCACGTACTGCTAACTGGGCTGACAGAAGGGTTTTTTTCGGGCATCTTAGCTCTTCCTGCCCACCTTGCCACTGGTACCTGGGCATTAACTGTGAATGAATCTGTGACAGCTGATGCTCGCTCCTCACAGACGAGTCCTTCACCAGCAGCATGTTGGATGCTGCTTTCCTACCTCTGGCGGGAATGCAGGTTCCTGTTAACTACCCATTGCAGGTTGGCAAAGACCAAGAGCCAAAAGTGCTGACTCCCTGCAGTGCCTGTGTCTTCTGATACCCTCCTTGCTGGCTACTATGGGAAGGTGGTGGACACGCTGACCTGGGACTGGGACAAACCCCTTCTCCTTCTGCCAGGACTCCTTCCCACCCTCCTCTCACTTCATCTCCATGAGGTCTCTCAGGTGAGGGACATTTCCCTGTCAGATTATGGCACCCACGGGAATCAAACAGTCAAAGAAAATCTAGTGCCCAAATCCTCAAGGCTCCACATAGGCCTTGCTCAATTTCAAAATAAAATACAATGCTGTAAATTTTTTCCTTTCCGGTTAAAAAAAGAACAATTATGAGGCAGGTAGGGACAAGGGATGCACTTTTAGGGAGAATGCATTTTATCTTATTTTCTACTTGTAGGCATTTCTGGTTTGTTGTGTAGGGTAGGAGAATATGCCCTGTAAAATGGAGAGAGCTGATCTTTTGCAAACATAAAGCCAAAAAACTCCACAGAACGGACAAAGAGCCAAAATCTTTGAAAGGGTGTTTCGCTTAGGTTTTTTAAGAGATTATTAATGCAAGTACATCACATGATATTAAATGCAGTTGACCTTTCTCTTTAATTTGTTTGTTGTTAATAAATTTCCAAAGACAGGCTTTTTTGAATACGTTATACTTCTCCACTTGGTTTCTTAAACAAGTTGAATAACCTATGTTTTTCATTAGAGATCCATGATCATTAGCCTTGCCTGCCTCCCACTACACAAGGAGCGGAGTTGGAGCTGTGCCCCAAATGCACTGTCTCCTTTCTCCCAGAAAACCACCTTCTTTCCTCTGCCAGCTCCTAGCTCCAGCTTGCTTTTCCACCACCAAAGAGCTGCCCACAGCTCCAGATCTCTCTCTCTCAGCACAAACTGTTCCAGACCTCCCTCCTCTGAAGGCTGCCTCTAATTGCCTCTGTCAGTTAGCTATGCGATGCAAAGGGCTGCTCAGATACACACCAGAGCGTGGCCAATGCATTCCACACACACAATAAGCTGTCACCTTTGCCGTGGTGAAGTCCTCAGAGCATGGCACACGTACCGCCCCTGGGAATTTGGCCCCATTGGTTTGTCATCCTGTGCAGCTGGGGAATAAGAGGTTTCTATTGAATGTCAGCTCTTATTTATTAGAACTTGCAGTCAAACAATAGCCCACACACAGGGAGTGTCTGACAGACCGAAAAATATGCATGCAACTCCGTAAACACCTCAGCCTTGTTTGTGTGTGTGTGTGAAGGCAGGGGACACTCTCTCCTTCATACTTCAGATGCTACTTCTCAGCTTCTTCCTATTAACCACTTTGGTTCTCTGGATTGCTGATTAGAGATATATTTATGTCCTCTTCCTTGAGAACCACAAAAAGCAGAAACACAGGCTATGTTGAACTGCCACACTCCTGCAGAAGCTTCCTCTGTTAAGTAGATACTATCTCCCAGAACCACACTAATTTATGCTTAGTCTCTCTTGTTGCTGATCCAGCATGGATGTGCCATGAACTGCCAGTGGGGTTCGAAGAGATAGAAGACCTTATGTTTGTTTTCATGTTGCGAAGTAAAAAGCAGCACACAATCCCATCTGACTTTGTGGGGAGGAAATCACCAATCTTATCTAGTTCAGAAAATTTTGACAAAAGGGTATAATTTGTCTCGTAAGCAAACATCTTCTGAAGTTTCATGGAAATTCTCATGTGAATGTTTTTAAATCTGCTTCTCTAGAAAGTCTGAAAATGAGGTAAATTACTTATAATGTCCCACTGAAAGAAAAATGCTTTTCACCATTGAAATGCAGTTTTGATGGAGGGAATTGTCACTTTGTGGAAAATCCAGAAAGAAGGAGATCGCAAAAGCTAGGAGGAGATTGGCAATGTTCTTAGAGTGCTTGCCAGCCAGCTCGCTGCCTTCCTGGACTCACCTTTAAGGAAACCTAAAGGCAAAGTAAAGGCAGATGGACAGGAGAGGCACTACCATGTCCAGCATTACCTGATGAAGAACCCCGATAGCAAGGGCAAATTATTGCCCTAAGTGACGCCACTGGAAAGCCAGACTGATATGCTTTAAAACTTCACTCACATAACCCAGAGTTACTGCAACAGCAAAAGGATGTAGAAACTGACAAAATGGAATATCTAAGGGCAGATTATCCCATTCCTTCTTCCAAACAGAAGTGGAATCACACTGAACAATAAATACAATGCTCAGAAGCTTGGCTAGAGCATGGGGAAATGGCTTAAATGTTGTGCTGTTAGCTATATTGTTTACCTATTTCTACCATCTCTTCAAATTTCTTTTATTATGGTTTTGCCTCTTTTCCTTCAGAGGTGCCCAACACTCATGAGCATGAGATGGCTTGTGAAGGCAGTCGCATACCATTGGTGTAATGCTTCATATGGAACTTTTTTAGGTTTGGCAACTGGTGATTTGGTTGAAGGATGGTAATTTTTGAAGGATGGTTTGCTTGTGTGTGAGAATCTGGCCTTGTTATGTGCCTCAGATAAGGCACCTGAAATCACAAGCTATTGCCAGAAATGATGGCCTCAAGGTTCGATGCCCTTCCAAACACTACCCAAAACCAGAGGAGCATCAGGAAGTACGCCTGTGTCTCTTGAAGAAACTATAGAGCTCTAATAGAGATCTAATATACTTCAAGACAAGAGAGGCCCAAATGAAATACAAAAATTAAAGCCAAGGAAGGACATTTGAAATTAATAAGATCAGACATATGAATTAAAGCCACATAATGTTCGTAAAGGCCACTGAGTATGACAAGTGCCTCGAGGAATGTACCCGACACCATCCCCGATAATGGGAAAGGAGGATTTTTGTAGATAGGTTTATAAACATCTTGGGGAATTGCTTAAGTAGTAGTCTCATGGGGATGGTCTGTTGCTAGTTCCATTAGTTAGTTAGCTAGTTCCATATAGACAGTCTGATTGAAAATCTAAATCCTGGGCTGTATGCGTTTTTCCTCTTCTGCACTTATTGTTTTAAACTTTTTTTCTAATTAGCTGATTCAAAGTCTCTCCAAAGAAAAGTTTATATGACATTGTTGCCACAAGGATTCTTGCCAAGAAAATGAGCAGGGCAGATGCTGGCTGACTTGTTGATTCACTCACTCAACAAAAAGCTATGTGGATGATTTTGTTTTCCTCTGAGGTGCAGACTGTCTCTTTCCTCCTTGCTTTCTTGGACCTGCATGGACCACATGCCTAATACAAGCTGTTGCTGAATTTCATTTAACCTCCTCCTGTCTGGAAGTTAAGAATTGGTTTGCCATTGATTTCAAGAGCTCCAACCACTGCCTCTTCTTCCTCTAAATCAGCCCTTATTAGTTTGACTAGCTGAACCTATTTTGTACCCTTCTACCTACTAATCTCTAACTCATAGCCTGATTCCACTCAGGGCAAAAAGAAAGGATATAACAAGTTCAAGGGCTCACTGGAGAGCAAATTTTTATTTTTATTTTTGGATGGGAAAATTTTGAATTCAATTGAATTCAATCAACATTCTTGTGCAGCATGCTTCCCTCAGAATGTTCTGGTATTTCACGTGAAAGCCAAAAATTGGGGGAAATGGGGTTTTTTACAAAAGAAAAACATTTTACTGAAAATTAAGAAGACAACTAATCACTGCTACCTTTTTTGCAGAGGTGAAGAAATATTTCCCAACTGTCTTTGAGAGACACTTGCAAGGCCTTTTGGAGGAAAAGTTAACTTAGATCAATGGGAGAGTTTGCTTCCGATCCTTCCCCTCTAGTCCATAGAAACAACCCTAAACACCCTCATGGATCATTTCTTCAAACATGGACAGGCTCTGGGATGCAGCCAAGATTTTCTGCCTATAGTGGGATTCATCTCAACTACCCAAAGCAAAATGCCTTGCCTATTTTCATTGCAATGCAGACTTTGGGAGTTACTCTACTAAAGGGGACAAATCTCTCCTGTTTCACTACCAGTGGCCTTTCTTTTGTAAGTTAAAACTTATGATAACTGGTTAAAAAGACATGATTACATGAAATAGCACCACTTCATGCTGTTCTGTATGGTAACTTTTTGTTGTACTTATTTTGTATTCATTTTGTGTAAGTCTGTGTCTCCACAGCTGTATGTCAACTTTAGAAAATGAGAACAGGAAAGTATTTATTTATTTATTTATTTATTTAGAAAGTGCACCTTTTTCACTTTTCATACATGAGTACATTGAGGATTAAGTTCAATTATTAAGGAACTTCTTGAAACTGACCCTTAGGCATAAATAACTCCCTGTGTGTTAAAAAGACAAAGAATGAAAATTCTTTCTTCTGGGATTCTGCTGAAGTTCTTGGAATTACTGTAGATAGATAAAAATGTAACTTGATGTGTTATTTTATAAACCACAATTTTTATGTTCAGAGATTTATTTCTTGCATCACAACCATCATTCACTTTGATTTCAGCCACTTTAAAACTCTCCACCTTAACTTAAAGGGCAATTGCTTTCTCTCTCTGTAAAAATGGTATAAAGAACAAAATATCTGGAGGAATTAAACGGTGATGTCATTCCAAGAGGGAAACACATATCAGCTGTTAAACTCTCTGTTTCTCACTCCACCTTGGAAATATTTGGGTACTCCTGAGTAAATAAATATGTATTTGATGGCAACTTGGACAGAATTAATAATGCTACACAGAAACAAGAGGGAATGAAACATCAACACACGCTGAGTACACTGAAATTATTTCTCAGCATAAACAATACTATGTAATGTACTAATTCCCTTTTCTTTTAGCGATAAAAGAAAATCAGAGTTATAAACTCTGGTCCCTCTGATATATCTGGCTCAAGCTGAAAATTACCTGGCTTCTACATTGATAAAGCAAGCTTTCTCATGCTATGTTAGCTTGGACTTTTGTAACTCTGAATTTAAAAATGACACATGCTAAACAACTCAAATGTATGCATACATTGCCTTATGGCATGTAGTTTTACAGCTAGGAGAAAGGAAATAGATCAGAAAAAAGTGAACTGAAAAGCCAAGACCAAGGCCTGGAGTTTGGGAAAGGTGAGTTTGAGTGCTGTCTTCTTCTCAAGCTTTTTACATTTGTGAAACTGGTGCTAGAGGTTACAATTTGGTTTCAAAGCTCACTTGCCACACCTCCACCTTTCCCCTTTCCTAAGATAAAAGGCCTTACCCCATCTTCTCATCCTTTCCCAAGGCCCAGGTAAAAAGTTGAAGTAGAAAGCCTAACCCCTTCATCCCTTTGCTTCCCCAGTAACACGTGCAACCACATAGAAAAAGTGAGAGCAAGAACCAGACACCAATTCTAGGTGTCTTGTGACAGAATCACAGATTCATTTAGGTTGGAAAGGACCTCCAGAGGTTACCCTGTCCTACTCTCTGCTCAAAGTGGGTCTAACTAGACCAAGTTGCCAAGGAACCAGTCCCGTTGAATCCTGAACCAGTGAAAACAACACTGAATGCCCATGCCTTTACCATGCCCCTTGTCACTAGGTCTCTGTCCCACTAAGCAGTGAGCACTAAGCCACTTGTTAGCCTTCATTTTGCTGCCAGTGTTCTTATAGAAAGACACTGTTGTCCTTCATTCTCCCTGCTGGTTTTGGGGAACTTTGGCTTTCCTGACCCCATTCCTACACTCATGAGCAATGTCTTTGTATCTTCTGAGTAGCCTGTCCCTGCTTCCACCTTCTGAGTCCTTCCCCTCTGCATGTTGGCTCAGACAGGAGCTCCGTGTTCTCTGTGTTGACCTATTGCTCGAGTTGCTTAACAGCCTGCACATTGCAGCAGACCATTCCGGTGCTCTGAAGAAGCTGTCCTTGAAGATCAGCTGGCTTCTCCTGGGTCGTTTTGATCCCTCAAGGACAGTTTCCTATGTGAGTGTGCCAAGCAGGTCCCTGAACAGGCTAAAATCTGCTCTTTTGAAGTCCAGGCTTGTCTTTCTGCTGTTTGTCTTGCTCACTTCTCTCAGGAACTCAAACACCACAGCCTCATGGTCCCTGCAGCTGAGGCTGCCCTTGGCCTTCACATCTCCAGTCTGTTCTTAATTGCAAGGATCAGGTTCAACAGAGCATCTCCCCCTAATCAGTTCATCAATTGCATGCATCATGAAATTGTACTCCTTAAGCTCCAGAAATCCCCTGGATTACTTGAAACTGTGTCAGGTGTCTTTGCCACACAGCAGCATGCCTTTTAAGTCAGTGGTCACATAAGCACACACAAAACCTAATAATTTTTTGCAAAGCAAGCCTGGATTTTGTTATCTTCAGAGCTGCATTAACAAACCCTGCTTAGTCCTTTCCAGTGACACCTAAAGGACATGTTGTGGAGTGGGATAATTCTCATCCAGTGGTCCCTTTTGTTTAATTAAAATATATTTGGTAGCCCCAAAGCCCACAAATTCAACTTTATTGACTGACTGTTTATGAATTAAATGCTCAGCCAGAAAAGTGCACAAGTCTATGTCTCCTAAAAGAATGCAAATATGATTCAGGCTCTTAGGGCCACACAAGGCTGGAAGAAAGGAGACCTCTCTTTTCCTTGGGCTTTTTGCTAAGGAGTCCATTAGTCTGTGTTTCACAGACCAGGCGCATCATACCACCAGCACCAACAGAGACCTCAAGCAGTCCCCATCAGACAGCTCCACCTGAGATCCACTTCCAGAGAGAAACCCCAGGCTTCATTTTTTTCAGAAGCAGTGTGTGGTCAGCACTGATCAGAGAGGACAGCTAAGCCTGTGTCCCCCCCAGCAAAGGAACAGGCTGGTACCTTCACATGTAGCTGAGTTCCTCACACCATCCTTCCCATCCTTTATGAATCATTGCTGCATCTTCTGCTTTTGTCCATGCCTTCCCTTGCATGACTGCATCCACCTCTAATCACCAGACCGAGCAGTCTCACTCTCTGACCTCAATGATAGTCATTGTGGAGGAAGAAGAGACAATGCAACCCAGCCTCTGTGACTATATTCTCTTGCAAGGAGTGAACTGCCACTTTACACTGCTGCAACACCAGCACAGCTGTATCGAGTACTCAGGCTCTTCTCGGTGGTGCCCAGTGACAGGACAAAGGGCAACAGGCACAAGCTGGAACACGGGAAGTTCCGTCTCAACATGAGGAAAAGCTTCGTTACTTTGAGGGTGACAGAGCACTGGAACAGGCTGCCCAGAGAGGCTGTGGAGTCTCCTTCTCTGGAGACATTCAAAACTTGCCTGGCTGCGTTCCTGTCCAGCCTGCTCTGGGTGGACCTGCTTTGGCAGGGGGGGTTGGACTAGATGATCTCCCAAGGTCCCTTCCAACCCCTAGCATTCTGTGATTCTGTGAGTGCAGCACACTGCATTCAGAGCCACTCTGTCTTGCAGGAGAATAACTTCTCCTTAACAGCACTAAGTGCTTTGCCAGGCAGAGCTACCATGTGGCAAAGCAGGTTGTTTTCCTAGAATTAAATTCTAAAACACAAACTAAGCACTACTGCACTGCCCTGCAGCTTTGCCAAAAGCAGCAAACTACACATAGCAAGGCAAAGCTTAAAAATAGACTTTGTGAGCCAACTGCCTGGGACTAGCCTTAACAATTTGATTTTAAAAGTCTGCATCCATCTCAGCTCACTTGCAGCAGTAACGCCTTGAGAGGGCTGTCAAAGTCTCCACATTTCCCTTCAATCACTGCCCTGTTTGCCTACCTGTTTGCTTTGGAGACTGAGGGCCTATTTCTGAGCTTGGCTGGTGCACAGTGTCCAAAATGGGAGAAAGTCTGTGTCCTTGCCCATGGGAAAATGGGAAAGAAGACAGTTCTGGGCACGACCTCATGGTTCAGCTGTGGCGCATCCCACCAAAACAGCTGGAAACTCCAGATATCATTTTGGGTTGCTATCGCGGACTAGATACACAGTGTAAGAAGGTGAGAAGAGACTTGGTCTCAGGGAAGTTGGTCTCCTCTTTGTGTCCTTCCACAGGCAGCTGCATAGCCTCAGCCAAGGCCCTGACAAGTGTTTAATCCTCTCACTTTGGTAGCAACAAGAGTTTGACACCAAAGTAACTATAAGGATGGGAATGTTATCCATGTGTATAAACACTATGGGATGACGTTTATATGCAATCAGGATTGTGAACTGAGGAAATACCCAACAGCATCTGTCATAGTTAAGAAAGCTGTATAGAATTAGTTGTAGCCTGCTGCCTAGGAAAGCAGGACATATCCTCCAGTGATAACAGCCTATTAAATTGTTCAGAGGAGAGGGTTTAAAAAAATAGCCTTCTAACAGGTTGAATTGATTCACTTTGTTGCAGAGATGCTTTATAGATTTTTTTATCCAAAGCTCTGCCAAATGCTACTTCATACATCACAACAAGTTTCCTCCTTTTGTCTCACCACAGCGGCATATCACTTTTCCCATTCCTGCCCCCCAAACACTTCAAACCTTTTGTGCTGGGTTTTAATTATGAGCCCAGGTCTGAGGCTGAAAGAAACTTGCCTGAGTACTGACAGTCACACAGAACTGGACAATGTTCTTGTCCAAACTGCTAAAAGATTTTGCTGTTGCTCAGAAAGAAGAATGATTCAGGATGAAATGAGACAGAGATTGAACCTGCGCTCTAAGCAGCACACGACAGTAGCAAACAGCAATGGGTATCTACCTTGGACCACCTCTTTTCTATATACTTTCTATTACCTTCCATTGGGAAGGATTCTCAGCTGAAATTTCACAGCACAGCTCAGTGGCCAAGAGCTATGCTGGTAAGAGGATCGCAGTCAGAAGATGAAAAACATAGCTGCAGGAGAGGGTTCATGATATGGCTGTGGCTCCCCACTGGTGCATGCCCAGTTCCTTTCAGTGACTCACGACCTTCTACTTCCTGCTCTGATCAGGTCAGAAGGTAAATCGCCAAAAATGACAAAAGGGGAAAAACATCATTGCTCGCCCATACGTTTGGTCTCTCCAGAGGCAGCTGGATGGGTAGTGGAGGGCTGGGAACAAAAGCCAGACTAAATTCCAGGTCCCGGAGCCTAACATGAACTATACTGGGGGATCTCTGCAGAGAAAGCCAGTTGCTTGTGAGATCTGCACCCTGAAATCTCAAACCTTCAATGCCTGTACAGGCCTGGGGCAGAATCCTGCCTCAATGTGGCTCTGTCTTGATGGCAGGATTTGTGCTGACAGATCAAATTGGAGAGTCCAAGCCTAGCAGAAAATGGCAAGAGACAAAAGAGCAACAGTGGGGGCCTTGACCCCACACCACTTCTGAGCCTTCCCTGCCATACTGCTGCCGTACCAACCAAACGTGCCCTCATAGTCACCCAAGCCTGGGGAGAATGGCAGCGGCAAGGCCCTCACAAGTAGAAGGACAGAAGGGAAAGGGTTAATGCCTCGTAGTTCCTGAAGGCAGTCTGGTTATGCTGTTATCCCAGCACATGACAAGAGGAAAAGGGAAGAGGGAAAACTCTGCCAAACTTGCATCACGGATAAAGCAAAAGCTGGCTCCTCTACCGGGTTTGAAAGAACCCTGATAAATAGAGTTGACAGATGGTCTCCAGTGGCTCCTCACCCACATAAAAATCCCTTTCCCTTTCTTGTCGGTCTGTCCTTATCCCATTCCCTGCCTCTTCCAGAGCTGGTGTGTAGCTGCACTCCTCACAGAAGCTTTAGTTCTTTGGTAGACAGTACCACTCAGGAGAGGTTTCTCATGTAAGACCATCATCTCATCAGCCTATTTGCCTCTCTTCCCCTTTCACCTCTTGTTTGTTTTCCATTCATACCCGGAGAACTCACCCCCTTGCCAGACCTTTTGCATGTTTTGTAATAGGTACCAATGGTGCAAATGTCAGGAAGCACGCGTATTCTATTATTTATGCAACACATTATTTACCTTCAGGTTATTTACCTTGTATTAAGTTCTTCCCCATTCAGACCTTGCCCCAGCAATAAGCTCAAGGGAAAATCTAAGTTTAAGGACTGCAGGTGTGCTTTTGAATAGCTGGGGCAGAAGAAGAGAGAGCTGTTAGTTTAGACGTTAGGAGCTCTGGTCTGACCCTTGCCGTCCCAATGGCCCATTACAGTGTCTTGGGCAAACCCCTTTATCCCCAACAGGCGGTGGAGTAGTGGTGTGTTTGTACAGCTGCACGCACAGTGAAGAGCTATGGTCTGCTTTCATCAGGATAACATATCATTCCACAGAGTAAGATAATTTTCCGCCTCTTGGTTTCATGTGGTGAAGGATGTTTCTTCAGGGTACTGCTGCAGGAAGTAGCCAAGCACCCTTCAGCACCTTTCCAGAATTGAGACTCCATCAGAAAGGATGGGGCAAAGGTAGTATCCAGAAAGAATTCAGAGGTATTTTTACCTTATTGTTACAAAACCAGTCGAGTTCACAGTTCAGGCTGAGGATACTGCTGGAGCTTGTTGCAGAAACGCACGCTCAGTGTAGCTCCAGTGCCCTGGTCAAAGCTGAGCAAACAAGAAAAAATGAGCAGCCATCTGAATGGACAGGTAAATTCCTGTTTAAAGATGACGTTTTCAGAGCCCGGTGCCAAACATCCAGACCAAATCAGACTTCCAGCTAAACTGGTCACTTGGTGGATCACAGATTGCAAGGAGCTCATGGATGTTTCAATAGTTCAGTAATTATAGGGTGTTAAAAGGAGAGAATAATAGTTATTTGCACGGACTGTAAGAAGTCTGTATTGTCCCTGTGCTTATAAATCCTGTCTCTAATGTGCTAATGACATCTATTGGTCATATATTGGCCCTTATAAAACCATCTTTAAATGAGATTACAGTACAAAGTGTGGCTGCACTGAATGGGCAAAATGCAGTTTTGACATTAAGGACACACTGACAGAGAACTTTTTCTTGTTTCCTCTCTACGTTACCAAACGAAGTAAGTCTTGCCACCCTGTGCCACATGGCTGAAATCACAGAAGCCCACAGAGAGTTGTTTACAAAGTAACTCATCAAAGATCATTTGCTGAAGAGATCTACAAACAAGCTGATATAGTTGCATATCTGGGTAATTTACCACTGATTCTCTCAAGCAACTTTGGAAATGAAGATGTGTAACCAGAATGAAAGAAGGTAAAATTCCCCAAATCAGTTTGAAAACTAAATGAGTGCCTGCCAATTAGTCATAAGACTTTGGTGACAGTCATTGCAGGAGGTAATTGTCACGTTGGGGAAAGTGAGAACAAACCTTGTGACACAGGTCCAGTAAAGCAAAGGCCCTGGGATTCGTTAATAGTCTAATATTCAGTTCTCTTTGATTATTTGCCACTTCTACTGCGCTTCATGAGGCCCAGAGTTACTAATAACTGAATTTAAAGACCTGCTTTCTTTTAGGAAGAGTCTCATCTTTCACATTGCCACAGGGGGAACTAAATCTTATTCACCATATCCATAGACTTAGCCCCCTCCTCAGAACAGAGAATAACATCGAGGTATGAAATGAGGAACTGTTGTGACCTACAAAACAAATGAATGGGCCTCAGATCAGCCATCTTAAATGGATATTAAGAATACTTAGAATTTATTAAGAACACTTAAGAATAATTTTTCAGTGGGCAAGCATGCAATACAGTTTTATCTCCCAAACCAAATGAATATTCCCCTACAAATACCTTTTCCAGTAATGTAGGCCAGTGGGATTTTTGCACAGACTGAGATCTAAACTCAGTTCTCACTCTAATTTTTTTGAACACATATTGACTTTGACTACTATAGAATACCACCTGGATGATAATTGTTGTCAAAAAGCAGTTCAACCATCTCAAAACACTTCATATATTCAGTAAAGTCATATGCAAGCCATGCACAAGGATCACATTGCATCATCCACCAGGACAAGGCAAGCATCTCTGTGATGATGAAGAGCAACTGTTTGAACAATGCACACCAATATTACTCAACAGTTCAGAAAGGGAAGTGAAAATTAAATGATTGCATCTAATTGAAACTGCAAGAGGAATTTTGAGCAACAGAATTCAATTACTCAAGTTGAAACTTAATCAGGAGCTAAACTGAATGTGCTACCTGCTATGAAGAAAAAGCCAAAAACATCCCAAATTTGGGCTGACTTAAAAAAGAAATATCAAGGATAAGCTTGCAAACTTAATGGGAACTACGATTTGGTTTTCATTTTCTTTCTATCTTCCTTTTTTAATTTCTTGTCTCTGTTGCAGCAAAGAAAAACATGAATATGTACCAAACACCACAGTAACTGCCCAAGCCTGCAGACAGGCTGCATCCTTATCTCTGAATGGCCAGGGTTGCCCAGCCACCCCACAGGGTTGTGAGCTTTTACAATCCTAGGTGGCAGTGCTGATGCTCCACCAGTGTTAGTCTCTGGGAACTGGAGGGACCTGATCCATTCCCTGAGTCTCATTGTCCAGAGAGGAAGAATGCTACTATTCACACAATCGGAAATGTTCAGCCTCTTTTGAAATGCAAGAGACCAGCCACATGCCAAGAACCTTTTTCTTCTAAGCAGACTAGGACATCTGACAAGGACTACCCTAACCAATACCTGTACAAAACTGCATTTATCACACTGGCTGCATCTCCTGAGCAGTCACTGAAGACAACTAGATGCTCCAGAGTCTAGGGAAAATTAATCTTGGCCTAAAGACTGGGCCCATCACTGTACCTTATACCAGCCCTCAAGACTCAAGGGAACACAGGTGTGTCAAGAGGTTCTGCTCCTTAAAATTTTCTGTGGAAATGTCTGAGGAGGCAGAAAAATCGTGCTGTGATACCAAGGCCTTTCAGGTAACGGGTGAAGCTGAGAAGGATGCTTGACTGACAGAGGACAGAGATGAACAAATCCTGCCTGCTGCTGTGCCAGGGGATGGAGCCTTCATGAAAAGAAATCACATAGCGATGTGCCTCTGCTATATGTGAACCCAACCCTTCTCCACAGCTGAATATCCAGTCCTTCACAGCCTCTGGTTATTGGTGTGGCACTAGCTTTCACCCAGAATTTCAGTGCTAAAAACGCAAGCATGCTGGTTTTGTAAATACCGCTTCAGCCAGTCCTACGCTTCTGGAAATGGAACTTCAGCCAGTCCTACACTTCTGGAAATGGAAGGCAGCTTCTCCAGAGTGGGAGAGTGCAATCCACAGCATGGAGAAGGAGTGAGAAATGAGCGTACATTAGACTGTTGTTCAATACACCTGGTTCCTGGGAAGTCCTGAGATGATGCGGTTAATCCATCCAGCTGCAGAATACACGGGGCGAGTGCAATCTGTCCGGCAGAGGCAGCTCATCCGCAGCAGCCAAGGACTGGGAAAGATAGTGTTTCTGTGCAGCTTGTGCTCAGAGTCAGTCATGAGGGCAGAGGACTCAGAGCTTACAGGGGACTAGCAGGATAAATCACTCCTATTTTTTAAAAACACACTCAGCAGAAGTGGGAAGGGATGGATCTGGTTGCTTGTGCTCGTTGATCAAGACCACACAGCTCAGCACTGGGGGAGAAAAGAGAGTCAAGGGAAAACAGAAACTGTGGGTACATTTACATAGGCATACACATACAGCACCCATATATTGCAGAAGCCTTTTCCTTTTATAACTCATGGAGGAACCTCTCTGAAGCTTTTAATAACAGTTGCTCACAAAATCTTTATTAAAACACTATGGCCAAGGACATTTCCTTATCACATCGTGAGCAGCCTCTCCTAATAGTTTAGCAGCCTTTGCTTATACTTTCCCATAACTGAGTAGTAACCGCTCCTTCCCATTATTATGAACTGCTGTAGCCGCTGCCTTGTCCTGCAGTTACCAGTTGTGTCTGGCTGGCTGCAGCCACTTGCAGATCTGGCTGCTACAGACAGCCAGCAAATGAGAAAATACAAATGGCTTGATTGCCTGAAGACCGTATCTAGCTCCTGGAGGAAAGGGTTAGGTCTGTCCCGCGTGCTGTCTAGCTGTGGTGAGTCAGTTATCTGCTAACAGTAGCGGGTTGTGCAACAGGCACAGCTGTTCCGGCAGATGGGCCTCTCAGAAACCAAGTCACAAGTTTCATTTCCATTGCCCAAAGTGAAGAGTCCTTTTTTTGTCAATCTTTTTTTTTTTTTTTTTTCTTTCCTCCTCTGCACTGGGGTTATCCCTTCTGAATGCCAGAGGCTGCTCGGGATTTATTCTGCTGTTTCCCCAGGGGCCAGACCTGCTGCCCACCCTCAGGAGTATGAAGGGGACACTGGTGCCTGCAACCCAGCAGGCTTCCCTGCCCTGCTATCACCTCTGTCAACGGGGATGCAGGAGGACCAAGAAGAGCAAGGAATTTCTTAGTTTCCCTACCCTGCAAACTGCTCTGTTCCAGCCCTCTTGTTCCTTTCTGCTACAACCAAGATGTACATTTGATAGTACAAATACCAGAGCAGGACCTGAAGAACCGAGCGTACCTTCCCCCATCCTCCCCTCTCTCCTTCCCCAGTCTTCTCTGCAGCATGGTGGTGGCCTTCCAGACATGTTGGGTCTCTCTGCCATGGGGTCTGGCTCATGGCTGCAATAGCTCTACTGCAGTCAGATGCCTGCTGAGAAACAGACAACTGGGTGGTGCAGGTGTCCGTGCTGGACAAGGTGGGTGAGCAGGTTCTTCTGTGAGAGAAGGAGAGGATAACCACCAAGGTCATACTAATACATAGCCAATTCTTGAGGGCCTGAAGCAGCACTAGTGATCTGGTTTGGTTCACCAGGCTGGCCATTTGGTTGGGGCCAAGACAACTGAAGCAAAAGTTGTCTCAAGGTGGAATCCATGACCACCACGAACCTCACCTTCAAGTGCCTGCTGTCTTTGGGAGGAGCCACTGCAATGGTTTTCTCTGCATTGGCCCTGTGGCACTCTGTGCCTGAAGTACTCACTGCAGCAGAGAGGGGTTTGCTTGTTAGCAATGATTACAGACTGTCCTCTGGCCATTGACCAGCTTCTTCTCTCTTTGGCATTGTGAAATCTGCTCCTTGCCGCAGGGAATAATCAGTGCTGGAAGTGGAGCTCCAGTGTGGAGCTGCCGGCTCTTACAGCGTTTTATCACAAGCTTCATAATATCTGATGTTTTGTTTAAAGCTCCAGTTCCTGTCAGCTAGCAGTTACAAAACAATATCAAAGGTTTTAATTTTTTTTCACTATGAAATAATTCTCTTGCTCTCAGAGTTGCAGAGAAAAGCCTGAAAACATGGCCCAGGGCTCCAGAACCAGACAAGCAAATAAAACTTCGTATTTATATTGTATTTCCATGTCATTTGTAAGACAGCCTCACCAGAATTTCAAGACTGGCAACACCACAGTGTTTTCATCTGTGGCTGGGAAGCACAAAGGCCAAATCTCCATTAAGATTATAGCCCTGGTGGTTTCTCAAGGTCATATTCTGCATGACCCAAACATACTTATTAAATTGCCCTGCTTAGAAAAAGGCAAATCTTTTTTTTTCTTTTTTTTTTTAATCCAAATGCATGTTTGAAGAAGCATGTTGTTCTGAGCAGGTCACTCTCTCTTGGTCACCAGTGACCCCAGAAAAGCTACATGCTGGCAGTGGGGAAGCTCATTTCTCAGTTTCACAAACAGACCTGTCAGTTTCTAGATGCGGCTCCTAACCGTGTTCTTGTTTCCACCCTGTCAGCTCTACACGCTGAATTTGGCCCACAAATTTGGCTCAGCCCCCTGCAGGTGTAGCGGGCCATGCCTTCACATGCTGCTGTGCTGCTGTGAGAGGTCCAGTTTCCAAAGCAGCATTGCAGTCTGGAAGTACAACGGAGAAGTAAAAGGTAATGTGGTAACACCATGTTCGTGCTACTGTCTCAAGCACAGAGAGTCCCATCAATACTGAATATAGTTATAAAGGCAGTGGTTGCCAGAATCTAAGGGTACATGTATACAATGGAAATGAGCAGGTCTGCTCTCCAGCCTTGAGGACAAAGGGCACCATTTAATCACATACACATTATTGACTTCCCTTCAAATACAAGCTTCCTGCTGCTTAAGGTCCCTGGCCTGGGCCAGATCCTGCGTCAAGCAGAGAAATGGTTCAGAGCTCATCAGATTGGGGCAGCATGGATAACTGAGCTTTTGTGTCCGGGCATGAGCTCTGCCATTCTTTCCTTTTCTTTCATAAATACAGCCTAGGAGATCATCACGCTGCCGTGATCAGGACATTCCAGTTCCTGCTGCACAGTACACTTTTAGGTCTGCTCCACTTGAGCGCCCATGGCAAGGGATCTATTGGAATGCTCTCCATCCACACCCCTTCCACAACCCTTTCTTTCAAGAGAAAACCAGGAGGAAACCAGGGTGCACATCGAGAGACAAAGTGTACATCCCTCCTGCAGTGTGGACATCACCATAAAGTACTCAATCCAGAGATGGTAGGACTGCAAGGATTCCTGAAGAAATTAACAGCCATAGTTAATAACATGTTCCCCATGTCCGTGGCAGATTGTATAGGAATCTATGATTTAAATTGCAGCAAGGAAGGTGCGTTGAAGGATCTTTCTGATGGTAAGGCGACTCACATAGCAGAACAGATCATCAGGGAATTTCCATCAGTGGAGGACATTAAGAACAGGTCAGACAAACAACTGCAGCAGTGGCACAGAGCTGACCCTGCCTTGCATCTCTCAGCCTCTGTAGACCCCTTCCAGCCCTAACTTCCTTTTCTGACCACTTGTCTGGATAGATTACAGCAGCCCTCCATAACAGGTACCAATCTGGCGGTGTTCAAAATACAGCCAGAGCAAGATTCCTACCTGTAGCTCTAATCTATAGGGAGGAGCTTCAACTGCTTTGCTTCACACTGAACAAGTCACCAAAAATGAAAGCTGTGTCCCCCTGTGTCCAGCTCTGACCCTTGCTCATCATCATCAACTCATCCTCCCATTTTCTTTCCTTGAGCTGGCTATCAGAATGGAAGCATGATCCAAACAGTCATTCAGGAGGGCAAGAGCTTTAGTTGCCCAAGACCTGCTTTCACGCTCTGGGTTAAAATGCAACAATCATCTACAGGACTTATGGACACCAAAATAGCCAGAAGCCTTGTGCCATGATGATGCTTAGAAAATGGTGTTATAGCATCCAGCCTTCATGATCCACATCCAGCTGCTTCCTGAGTTGTACTGCAGCAAGGTATCTCATCAAAGGCACAAGCAAGGCTCGCTCACTCAGACTTCGTAAGAATCCACATCCCCCAGAACAGGAACCAGAATGTCTTTCCAGCTTTGATAGACCTAGATCTTCTGTGGGTATGAGAAGCCAGCTTGGAGGAATATCATCCATGAAAACAAAATTCTGCCCTTCCAGAGCCAAAACAGGACTTTGCAATGTCCCATCCCACAAGTATTCAACAATCAATTTTGTTTCTAAAGCTCTTGATCTCATATGTTCTTAATGAGTTGGTATCTAGGTGGGAGGTCTGAGAGCTACACTGTATTCAAAAGGGCAGAGAAAAGAGCACATTCATGACCATATTCCAGCCATGGTTTTAATAAAGCAGCAGGTACACTGGAAAGAACTCCTCCAAAATTATTTTGCCAAAAAAAATATAGCAATTGCAAAATATTAAATGCCCTTTAAAAAATTAAAAAAAAAAAAAAAAACCAACAGCCTCTCAAACTGCAAACCATAACGAGAAATAAGAGTCTGAGCTGTTAAATAAATAAGAAAGAGGAGCTTTGGACAAAAATAAACAATGACTGGCATTTAGGGAACTTAATCTGCATCAGAAAAAAAACTCCTCCTCGTTTGCCCTGGCTTCTAATTTTTTCCATATTTTTGTCATTAGATGTTATTAAAGTACTACTGTTCCAGAGCTGGGTGATGAAAGGCTGAGATATGATTCAGCCCCCTACATTACATAAACAAACCCGGGTCGTTATGACATCTACTGCGATTTTTTTCTTCATTCTTTTGAGTCCTTCACCGTACCTCGCTATTGGTTGTGCTGTGGAAGCTCTTTCAGGTGATCAAATGCAGTTTCAGGCCAGCTCTTCGGCTGCTGATGTGGTATAACAGGCTCACAGCCAGATGGCTGCTTCCAAAACAGCCCTTGGTGCAGCCTTCTCATAAGTGGGACATGATGAAACTGCAATATAGCAGCCATTTAAAACAGGATTTAAAAAGCAAACCAGGAAGCATTAGTTTAAGGTTAGCTCTGAACCATTAATCAGCATCAGAGACAATGATGTCGGTGTGACCGGATGGGCTGACTTATGATTAGTTCAGATTTATCTGAGATATAACAAAAGGGCAGGCTGCTGACTTAAAGAGTCTCTTTCCCTTTTCCTTTGGCAAAATCAAGACATTGTTTAGAAAGCCAAAGAGAATGCCACTTAAGAGTCTGAGGTCATTTCCAAAGCTAAATCTAGTAGGAGGTATGACAAAACAAGAACTAAAGCTCGAGCTTCTTCCATCATGGAAAATTTCTCTGGCATTCAGAACTGAGCCAAACCCAATCAAAATCAGTAGGGGGACAGACACTTTAACAGAGTGGGGCTTGTATCGGACATCATCACGGTGTTGCAGTCATTGGTTTAGAAGCAGGTCGGTTCCCTGGGCCCTCCAAACCCGGACATTTGAGTGTTAACCTACACATCTGGGACTACGCAAGTGGGCAGGCCCCACCAAGAGAGAAATGTGGTACAAAACACGCCTCCAAAGCCACTGGGATGTTTTACAGAACTGTAAGAGGGACATTGCCATCCTGATGGCTTCCCACAGAAACAACTGTACCAGCCTGGCACAAGGAGCCATACAGAGGTGGTTGAGGGCAATGCGCCTGCTCGAGGGACATGCAGTCTATTTCTGACCATCCTTTTACACAAAAATGGATCATCAATACTTCTTCCAAAGGCCAGGCATGGCAAATGGTGTGAGAGTGGCAGTGCAAGCCTCCCCATGTCATAAAGTGTCTTGGCTACAGGGGCTACAGGGTGATGTTGTGGTGCAAGGATGTTGTGGTGCAAGGAACTACCTACCTCTCTGACTTTAATTATTGTATTTGTTGCAACAATAGCAAAAGGGGCAACCGGTAAAAATAAGTAAAAACCTCAGCTAATGTAACAGCAGCATAAAAATCATCATCTGGTTGCATAAAATTTATACATATATATAAACACGTAAAGGGATTTATTTTTCATTTTGATTGGGTGACCTGCTTATAGTATGGACGGTTGTTGGCAACCTGCAAGATAGCATCAAAAGACGCTTAATTTTATGCTGCTGTTAGTTGGAGAAGTCGCAGAAAGAGTCTTCTGCAGCCTCTTGGCAGTTAGTATTTCCATGCCCTCAAATGATTCTCAGAGCAGAAGAAAAAAAAAAAAAGGTACAAAAGGTCTTGCTGACTGCAAAATCTTGCTGTCTGTGAAACTCGGAGTAGATCTTTCAGAGGCACTCAGTGTCAACTTATCTCCCCTTTCCCAGGATTGTGAGAGAGCAGCAACATGCAGATGTCCCACCTTACTGGAGACTGTTGCTCTACAGCCTGCAGAAAGGGATGCGGCTCTCAGACTGCCTTAGACTGTGGGTGGGCCACATTGCCCTCTGGAAGTGTCAAAATCTCTCCCTGGATGACAAATGGAGCAGAGCCCAGCTGTTCTTTGAAATATCTGACTTTGAGCTAATTGAACTTGGAACAGCTATTGCACAGTTCCTGTTCCAGTTTCAGCTCACAGCGCGTATTGACTTTCAGGCAGCAGACTCTTGACTTCTAAACAAGATTTCACGAACCCTGCTGAGGGTTCAATCCTTCTCTTGCTGCCAGAAATGGGCAGATCCACTTTGACTTGCTGGCAGCTGCCCTAAACACTGAGAGAACCACGGAGCAGGACCTAAACAGGAAGGACTTCCTGTGATCATTCTGCGGCATTGACTTTAGGCTAAGCATTAAGCCGATGGCAGGTGGAGACAGATTTCTCAGCCTTCATCCTTACGGTGTAAGTATCTGAGCTTCGCTATCTGCCTCTGCAAGAAGTACAGCTTGCCCCATGTTGGTTTGGTCACCCCCTCATGACAGCATTTGAAATTCCCACCAACTTCAGTGAATGGAGGAACAGATGAGCTGGGGGGCTCTTCCAAGCATATTAAGGGATTGCCTTCTGACACGTCACAGTCGAATGCAATGAAAGAACCAAACAAATTTCACTGAAGCAATGGTGGCCACCAGTCAGACCTATCCCACGCAACGGCCAGGTGAAATGGAACTTATTCTGCTTTTATTTTGAACCTGCTTTTCTTCCACAGTGCTGCAGAACACCAGGCCAGCAGTACCCACAGGGCAATCCCCTCTCTGGAAAACACTGATTAGAAATGGGTAGGGAGGTAACCCAGTGTGGGAAAACCTGGAAGACCTGCACTAATCACCTGACCTCCAGCTCTGCCCACATGTGTAGGTTCTTCGATCTTGGATCTTGGTTCCAGTGCAATTTCTGCCTCTCCACTGCTGTTTGTACCCGTTTGTCTCAGCAGAGTCTCAGTAAGAAAGCAGTTTTGCAGACTTGCACCTCAGGAACAGTTTACCTGTGTCCATCAGTGCAACTGTAGCCTCAGCTACAGTCCCCAGAAGGTGGGACATCCGTAGGGGGTGAGGAGGTACATGTGCAACGAGAAAGAATGGGGACTTCCTCACACCATCCCATGGCCTAAACTGCTTGATGCCGTGACCTGGCCTCCGTGTCCAGTGCTGTCAGTGGTCCGCCTGCCCAGGGTCTTGCACCACCCTCCCTCCACCTGCGCACATGCGGGGCCGCGTTCCGGGCAGAAACCGCATCTGGGGACCCGCTCCTGCAAAGGACGGGCAACGGGAGAGACAGGGGACATCTGGTTTGCTTTTGCGAGCAGTTTGGAAATGTCTGCAGCCTTCCAGCCGAAGGAGAGGAGAGACAGCCCAGAGGACAACGCGGGCCGGCTCTGTGGTTAGAGCTCTGTCTGGAGCAGTTAGGAGACCCGTATTCCAATTCCTCCTCCGACACCGATTCACTGCGCACTTGCGGGCGAAGTCACTTAGCTGGCCTGCGCCTTTGTTATTCCAGTTGTAATAATATTTACATCACGGGGGAGTTGGGAGGCTTATTCAATTAATGCGTGTGAAGCGTTCTGATATCCTCTGGCGGCCGGGGGGCTTGAGGCAGCCTCTCCGGACAGACAGACAGACAGCCGACCCCCGCCCGGCCAGGGGCGGCCAGCCCCCCCGCTCCCACACCCCGACTG